>CM065595.1:971147-1123647 GCA_033119425.1 Bufotes viridis
TGCTCTTATTCTGTATATATATACACTGCACAGTACCACTTCTCCTGTCCTGTATACTGGGTGTAACCTTCAGTATCTGCTCTTATTCTGTATATATATACACTGCACAGTACCACTTCTCCTGTATACTGGGTGTAATCCTCAGTATCTGCTCTTATTCTGTATTATATACACTGCACAGTACCACTTCTCCTGTCCTGTATACTGGGTGTAATCCTCAGTATCTGCTCTTATTCTGTATATATATACACTGCACAGTACCACTTCTCTGCCTGTATACTGGGTGTAATCCTCAGTATCTGCTCTTATTCTGTATATATATACACTGCACAGTACCACTTCTCCTGTCCTGTATACTGGGTGTAATCCTCAGTATCTGCTCTTATTCTGTATATATACACTGCACAGTACAACTTCTCCTGTCCTGTATACTGGGTGTAATCCTCAGTATCTGCTCTTATTCTGTATATATATACACTGCTAGTACAACTTCTCCTGTCCTGTATACTGGGTGTAATCCTCAGTATCTGCTCTTATTCTGTATATATATACACTGCACAGTACCACTTCTCCTGTATACCGGGTGTAATCCTCAGTATCTGCTCTTATTCTGTATATATATACACTGCACAGTACCACTTCTCCTGTCCTGTATACTGGGTGTAATCCTCAGTATCTGCTCTTATTCTGTATATATATACACTGCACAGTACCACTTCTCCTGTCCTGTATACTGGGTGTAATCCTCAGTATCTGCTCTTATTCTGATATATATACACTGCACAGTACCACTTCTCCTGTATACTGGGTGTAATCCTCAGTATCTGCTCTTATTCTGTATATATATACACTGCACAGTACCACTTCTCTTGTCCTGTATACTGGGTGTAATCCTCAGTATCTGCTCTTATTCTGTATATATATACACTGCACAGTACCACTTCTCCTGTCCTGTATACTGGGTGTAATCCTCAGTATCTGCTCTTATTCTGTATATATATATACACTGCACAGTACCACTTCTCCTGTCCTGTATGCTGGGTGTAATCCTCAGTATCTGCTCTTATTCTGTATATATACACACTGCACAGTACCACTTCTCCTGTCCTGTATACCGGGTGTAATCCTCAGTATCTGCTCTTATTCTGTATATATATACACTGCACAGTACCACTTCTCCTGTCCTGTATACTGGGTGTAATCCTCAGTATCTGCTCTTATTCTGTATATATATACACCGCACAGTACCACTTCTCCTGTATACCGGGTGTAATCCTCAGTATCTGCTCTTATTCTGTATATACACACTGCACAGTACCACTTCTCCTGTCCTGTATACTGGGTGTAATCCTCAGTATCTGCTCTTATTCTGTATATATACACTGCACAGTACCACTTCTCCTGTCCTGCATACTGGGTGTAATCCTCCAGTATCTGCTCTTATTCTGTATATATATACACTGCACAGTACCACTTCTCCTGTCCTGTATACCGGGTGTAATCCTCAGTATCTGCTCTTATTCTGTATATATATATACTGCACAGTACCACTTCTCCTGTCCTGTATACTGGGTGTAACCCTCAGTATCTGCTCTTATTCTGTATATATATACACTGCACAGTACCACTTCTCCTGTCCTGTATGCTAGGTGTAATCCTCAGTATCTGCTCTTATTCTGTATATATATACACTGCACAGTACCACTTCTCCTGTCCTGTATACTGGGTGTAATCCTCAGTATCTGCTCTTATTCTGTATATATATACACTGCACAGTACCACTTCTCCTGTCCTGTATACCGGGTGTAATCCTCAGTATCTGCTCTTATTCTGTATATATACACTGCACAGTACCACTTCTCCTGTCCTGTATACCGGGTGTAATCCTCAGTATCTGCTCTTATTCTGTATATATATACACTGCACAGTACCACTTCTCCTGTCCTGTATACTGGGTGTAATCCTCAGTATCTGCTCTTATTCTGTATATATATACACTGCACAGTACCACTTCTCCTGTCCTGTATACTGGGTGTAATCCTCAGTATCTGCTCTTATTCTGTATATATATACACTGCACAGTACCACTTCTCCTGTCCTGTATACTGGGTGTAATCCTCAGTATCTGCTCTTATTCTGTATATATACACTGCACAGTACCACTTCTCCTGTCCTGTATACTGGGTGTAATCCTCAGTATCTGCTCTTATTCTGTATATATATACACTGCACAGTACCACTTCTCCTGTCCTGTATACTGGGTGTAATCCTCAGTATCTGCTCTTATTCTGTATATATACACTGCACAGTACCACTTCTCCTGTCCTGTATACTGGGTGTAATCCTCAGTATCTGCTCTTATTCTGTATATATACACTGCACAGTACCACTTCTCCTGTATACTGGGTGTAATCCTCAGTATCTGCTCTTATTCTGTATATATACACTGCACAGTACCACTTCTCCTGTCCTGTATACTGGGTGTAATCCTCAGTATCTGCTCTTATTCTGTATATATACACTGCACAGTACCACTTCTCCTGTCCTGTATACTGGGTGTAATCCTCAGTATCTGCTCTTATTCTGTATATATATACACTGCACAGTACCACTTCTCCTGTCCTGTATACTGGGTGTAATCCTCAGTATCTGCTCTTATTCTGTATATATATACACTGCACAGTACCACTTCTCCTGTCCTGTATACTGGGTGTAATCCTCTAGTATCTGCTCTTATTCTGTATATATACACTGCACAGTACCACTTCTCCCTGTATACTGGGTGTAATCCTCAGTATCTGCTCTTATTCTGTATATATACACTGCACAGTACCACTTCTCCTGTCCTGTATACTGGGTGTAATCCTCAGTATCTGCTCTTATTCTGTATATATACACTGCACAGTACCACTTCTCTGTCCTGTATACTGGGTGTAATCCTCAGTATCTGCTCTTATTCTGTATATATACACTGCACAGTACCACTTCTCCTGTCCTGTATACTGGGTGTAATCCTCAGTATCTGCTCTTATTCTGTATATATACACTGCACAGTACCACTTTCTTCCTGTATACTGGGTGTAATCCTCAGTATCTGCTCTTATTCTGTATATATACACTGCACAGTACCACTTCTCCTGTCCTGTATACTGGGTGTAATCCTCAGTATCTGCTCTTATTCTGTATATATACACTGCACAGTACCACTTCTCTGTCCTGTATACTGGGTGTAATCCTCAGTATCTGCTCTTATTCTGTATATATACACTGCACAGTACCACTTCTCCCTGTATGCTGGGTGTAATCCTCAGTATCTGCTCTTATTCTGTATATATACACTGCACAGTACCACTTCTCCTGTCCTGTATACTGGGTGTAATCCTCAGTATCTGCTCTTATTCTGTATATATACACTGCACAGTACCACTTCTCCTGTCCTGTATACTGGGTGTAATCCTCAGTATCTGCTCTTATTCTGATATATATACACTGCACAGTACCACTTCTCCTGTCCTGTATACTGGGTGTAATCCTCAGTATCTGCTCTTATTCTGTATATATATACACTGCACAGTACCACTTCTCCTGTCCTGTATACTGGGTGTAATCCTCAGTATCTGCTCTTATTCTGTATATATATACACTGCACAGTACCACTTCTCCTGTCCTGTATACTGGGTGTAATCCTCTGTATCTGCTCTTATTCTGTATATATACACTGCACAGTACCACTTCTCCTGTCCTGTATACTGGGTGTAATCCTCTGTATCTGCTCTTATTCTGTATATATATACACTGCACAGTACCACTTCTCCTGTCCTGTATACTGGGTGTAATCCTCTAGTATCTGCTCTTATTCTGTATATATACACTGCACAGTACCACTTCTCCTGTCCTGTATACTGGGTGTAATCCTCAGTATCTGCTCTTATTCTGTGATATATACACTGCACAGTACCACTTCTCCTGTCCTGTATACCGGGTGTAATCCTCAGTATCTGCTCTTATTCTGTATATATATACACTGCACAGTACCACTTCTCCTGTCCTATACTGGGTGCAATCCTCAGTATCTGCTCTTATTCTGTATATATATATACACTGCACAGTACCACTTCTCCTGTCCTGTATACTGGGTGTAATCCTCAGTATCTGCTCTTATTCTGTATATATACACTGCACAGTACCACTTCTCCTGTCCTGTATACTGGGTGTAATCCTCAGTATCTGCTCTTATTCTGTATATATATCACTGCACAGTACCACTTCTCCTGTCCTGTATACTGGGTGTAATCCTCAGTATCTGCTCTTATTCTGTATATATATACACTGCACAGTACCACTTCTCCTGTCCTGTATACTGGGTGTAATCCTCAGTATCTGCTCTTATTCTGTGTATATATACACTGCACAGTACCACTTCTCCTGTCCTGTATACTGGGTGTAACCCTCAGTATCTGCTCTTATTCTGTATATATATACACTGCACAGTACCACTTCTCTGTCCTGTATACTGGGTGTAACCCTCAGTATCTGCTCTTATTCTGTATATATTACACTGCACAGTACCACTTCTCTCCTGTATACTGGGTGTAATCCTCAGTATCTGCTCTTATTCTGTATATATACACACTGCACAGTACCACTTCTCCTGTCCTGTATACTGGGTGTAATCCTCAGTATCTGCTCTTATTCTGTATATATATACACTGCACAGTACCACTTCTCCTGTCCTGTATACTGGGTGTAATCCTCAGTATCTGCTCTTATTCTGTATATATACACTGCACAGTACCACTTCTCCTGTCCTGTATACTGGGTGTAATCCTCAGTATCTGCTCTTATTCTGTATATATACACTGCACAGTACCACTTCTCCTGTCCTGTATACTGGGTGTAATCCTCAGTATCTGCTCTTATTCTGTATATATATACACTGCACAGTACCACTTCTCTTGTCCTGTATACTGGGTGTAATCCTCAGTATCTGCTCTTATTCTGTATATATATACACTGCACAGTACCACTTCTCCTGTCCTGTATACTGGGTGTAATCCTCAGTATCTGCTCTTATTCTGTATATATACACTGCACAGTACCACTTCTCCTGTCCTGTATACCGGGTGTAATCCTCAGTATCTGCTCTTATTCTGTACATATATACACTGCACAGTACCACTTCTCCTGTCCTGTATACTGGGTGTAATCCTCAGTATCTGCTCTTATTCTGTATATATATACACTGCACAGTACCACTTCTCTTGTCCTGTATACTGGTTGTAATCCTCAGTATCTGCTCTTATTCTGTATATATATACACTGCACAGTACCACTTCTCCTGTCCTGTATACTGGGTGTAATCCTCAGTATCTGCTCTTATTCTGTATATATACACTGCACAGTACCACTTCTCCTGTCCTGTATACTGGGTGTAATCCTCAGTATCTGCTCTTATTCTGTATATATTACACTGCACAGTACCACTTCTCCTGTCCTGTATACTGGGTGTAATCCTCAGTATCTGCTCTTATTCTGTATATATATACACTGCACAGTACCACTTCTCCTGTCCTGTATACTGGGTGTAATCCTCAGTATCTGCTCTTATTCTGTATATATACACTGCACAGTACCACTTCTCCTGTATACTGGGTGTAATCCTCAGTATCTGCTCTTATTCTGTATATATATCACTGCACAGTACCACTTCTCCTGTATACTGGGTGTAATCCTCAGTATCTGCTCTTATTCTGTATATATATACACTGCACAGTACCACTTCTCCTGTCCTGTATACCGGGTGTAATCCTCAGTATCTGCTCTTATTCTGTATATATATACACTGCACAGTACCACTTCTCCTGTCCTGTATACTGGGTGTAATCCTCAGTATCTGCTCTTATTCTGTATATATACACTGCACAGTACCACTTCTCTGTCCTGTATACTGGGTGTAATCCTCAGTATCTGCTCTTATTCTGTATATATATACACTGCACAGTACCACTTCTCCTGTATACTGGGTGTAATCCTCAGTATCTGCTCTTATTCTGTATATATACACTGCACAGTACCACTTCTCCTGTCCTGTATACTGGGTGTAACCTTCAGTATCTCCTCTTATTCTGTATATATATACACTGCACAGTACCACTTCTCCTGTATACCGGGTGTAATCCTCAGTATCTGCTCTTATTCTGTATATATACACTGCACAGTACCACTTCTCCTGTCCTGTATACTGGGTGTAATCCTCAGTATCTGCTCTTATTCTGTATATATATACACTGCACAGTACCACTTCTCCTGTATACTGGGTGTAATCCTCAGTATCTGCTCTTATTCTGTATATATACACTGCACAGTACCACTTCTCCTGTCCTGTATACTGGGTGTAATCCTCAGTATCTGCTCTTATTCTGTATATATATACACTGCACAGTACCACTTCTCCTGTATACTGGGTGTAATCCTCAGTATCTGCTCTTATTCTGTATATATACACTGCACAGTACCACTTCTCCTGTCCTGTATACTGGGTGTAATCCTCAGTATCTGCTCTTATTCTGTATATATACACTGCACAGTACCACTTCTCCTGTCCTGTATACCGGTGTAATCCTCAGTATCTGCTCTTATTCTGTATATATATACACTGCACAGTACAACTTCTCCTGTCCTGTATACTGGGTGTAATCCTCAGTATCTGCTCTTATTCTGTATATATATACACTGCACAGTACCACTTCTCCTGTATACCGGGTGTAATCCTCAGTATCTGCTCTTATTCTGTATATATATACACTGCACAGTACCACTTCTCCTGTCCTGTATACTGGGTGTAATCCTCAGTATCTGCTCTTATTCTGTATATATATACACTGCACAGTACCACTTCTCCTGTCCTGTATACTGGGTGTAATCCTCAGTATCTGCTCTTATTCTGTATATATACACTGCACAGTACCACTTCTCCTGTATACTGGGTGTAATCCTCAGTATCTGCTCTTATTCTGTATATATATACACTGCACAGTACCACTTCTCTTGTCCTGTATACTGGGTGTAATCCTCAGTATCTGCTCTTATTCTGTATATATATACACTGCACAGTACCACTTCTCCTGTCCTGTATACTGGGTGTAATCCTCAGTATCTGCTCTTATTCTGTATATATATACACTGCACAGTACCACTTCTCCTGTCCTGTATACTGGGTGTAATCCTCAGTATCTGCTCTTATTCTGTATATATACACACTGCACAGTACCACTTCTCCTGTCCTGTATACCGGGTGTAATCCTCAGTATCTGCTCTTATTCTGTATATATATACACTGCACAGTACCACTTCTCCTGTCCTGTATACTGGGTGTAATCCTCAGTATCTGCTCTTATTCTGTATATATATACACCGCACAGTACCACTTCTCCTGTATACCGGGTGTAATCCTCAGTATCTGCTCTTATTCTGTATATATATATACTGCACAGTACCACTTCTCCTGTCCTGTATACTGGGTGTAACCCTCAGTATCTGCTCTTATTCTGTATATATATACACTGCACAGTACCACTTCTCCTGTCCTGTATACTGGGTGTAATCCTCAGTATCTGCTCTTATTCTGTATATATATACACTGCACAGTACCACTTCTCCTGTCCTGTATACTGGGTGTAATCCTCAGTATCTGCTCTTATTCTGTATATATATACACTGCACAGTACCACTTCTCCTGTCCTGTATACCGGGTGTAATCCTCAGTATCTGCTCTTATTCTGTATATATACACTGCACAGTACCACTTCTCCTGTCCTGTATACTGGGTGTAACCCTCAGTATCTGCTCTTATTCTGTATATATATACACTGCACAGTACCACTTCTCCTGTATACTGGGTGTAATCCTCAGTATCTGCTCTTATTCTGTATATATATACACTGCACAGTACCACTTCTCCTGTCCTGTATACTGGGTGTAATCCTCAGTATCTGCTCTTATTCTGTATATATATACACTGCACAGTACCACTTCTCCTGTCCTGTATACTGGGTGTAATCCTCAGTATCTGCTCTTATTCTGTATATATATACACTGCACAGTACCACTTCTCCTGTCCTGTATACTGGGTGTAATCCTCAGTATCTGCTCTTATTCTGTATATATACACTTCACAGTACCACTTCTCCTGTCCTGTATGCTGGGTGTAACCCTCAGTATCTGCTCTTATTCTGTATATATACACTGCACAGTACCACTTCTCCTGTATACTGGGTGTAATCCTCAGTATCTGCTCTTATTCTGTATATATACACTGCACAGTACCACTTCTCCTGTCCTGTATACTGGGTGTAATCCTCAGTATCTGCTCTTATTCTGTATATATATACACTGCACAGTACCACTTCTCCTGTCCTGTATACCGGGTGTAATCCTCAGTATCTGCTCTTATTCTGTATATATATACACTGCACAGTACCACTTCTCCTGTCCTGTATGCTGGGTGTAATCCTCAATAACTTCACACGCTACCGTGCATCTCCCATTGTATTTCTGTCCGTTAAAGGGTATATTACACAAAGTGTTAAAATACAATTGCTGAAGGCATAATCCTACATATTTTTTCTCACGCTACTGTGCATCTCCAAGTGTAAATCTGTCCATAAAAGGATACCTTTCATCCAGGGCCTAAATACTAGCCCTAAAAGAGATATTCCCCTAAATCAGTGGTCACTGCTGTGCCTGGATTAGTGTAATACGCTACATAAATAAATAGGCAGATAGTGTTAGGTGCCTGTAAAAAAAGGCCTGAATTTGAAATCAATACATTGGGCCAAATATTTTTTTCCTTATTGTGGTGCTTGGTGAACGGTAACAATGAGGAAAACATCTAGTAAGGGACGCGGACGCGGTCGTGGTGGTGTTAGTGGACCCTCTGGTGCTGGGAGAGGACGTGGCCATTCTGCCACAGCCACAGGTCCTGGTGAACCAACTACCTCAGGTTCCAGTACCCGCCAGAATTTACAGCGATATTTGGTGGGGCCCAATGCCGTTCTAAGGATGGTAAGGCCTGAGCAGGTACAGGCGCTAGTCAATTGGGTGGCCGACAGTGGATCCAGCACGTTCACAACATTATCTCCCACCCAGTCTTCTGCAGAAAGCGCACAGGTGGCGCCTGAAAACCAAGCCCATCAGTCTGTCACATCACCCCCATGCATATCAGGGAAACTGTCTGAGCCTCAAGTTATGCAGCAGTCTCTTATGCGGTTTGAAGACTCTGCTGGCAGGGTTTCCCAAGGGAATCCACCTAGCCCTTCCCCAGTGGTGGAAGACATAGAATGCACTGATGCACAACCACTGATGTTTCCTGATGATGAGGACATGGGAATACCACCTCATCGGAGTCCGCACGTCTCTGATGATGACGAAACACAGGTGCCAACTGCTGCGTCTTTCTGCAGTGTGCAGACCGAACAGGAGGTCAGGGAGAAAGACTGGGTGGAAGACGATGCAGGGGACGATGAGGTCCTAGACCCCACATGGAATGAAGGTCGTGCCACTGACTTTCATAGTTCAGAGGAAGAGGCAGTGGTGAGACCGAGCCAACAGCGTAGCAAAAGAGGGAGCAGGGGGCAAAATTGTGTGAGATGTGATGTGTGTGTGATGTCAGCAGTGTGTGCCATCAGGCCTCCTTCCTGACCATGTACTGATGATTATCAGGGCTTGGTGGCAGGGCCAGCATCAGCAGCCGGCAAACCCAGGCAAATGCCGCGGCCCACTGCGATGCTATGAGCACTTCCATGAATACAGATGGAAGCACTCATTGCTGTGATGTCACTTAGGCAGTACCCCTCTGGTGGGCCCTCTGAGTCACACGAGGCCGGCTGCTGCAGCGCTTCAGACACGCCCCCTCTTCACTCCGTCCAGCAGAGCAGCAGGTGACCTTACCGGCTTCAGACACGCAGAGTTTGTCAGTGACAGTGAGTCTGCACCGTGGCTCTTCTCTGTGAGACAGGAGGGGGTGGGGGGGTGAACTCTTCGAGCTGCTGCTGGATGCTGCTTCATACTATGTAGTTGTCTTACTGCCTCATTAAGCAGTTTGCCTCCATGACACCCCCCCCCACCATATCCTGTCCTATCTCATCCTCATGGAGCCCCTGCTGTCTTCTTTCCTCCCTCATGTATCCACAGCTCCTGTCTCTTATTGCTGCCCTGCACAGACATCCTGCCACTACTTCTTGTATGAATCCCCCTCAGAGCCCCTTCCACCTACTTGCTTTTTCCACCCCTCCTGTCCATCCATGGCCCCCGGTCACTGTACGGAGGTGTTATCCGGTCACTGTACGGAGGTGTTATCCAGTCGCTGTACGGAGGTGTTATCCGGTCGCTGTACGGAGGTGTTATCCGGTCGCTGTACGGAGGTGTTATCCGGTCGCTGTACGGAGGTGTTATCCGGTCGCTGTACGGAGGTGTTATCCGGTCGCTGTACGGCGGTGTTATCCGGTCACTGTACGGCGGTGTTATCCGGTCACTGTACGGCGGTGTTATCCGGTCACTGTACGGCGGTGTTATCCGGTCACTGTACGGCGGTGTTATCCGGTCACTGTACGGCGGTGTTATCCGGTCACTGTACGGCGGTGTTATCCGGTCACTGTACGGCGGTGTTATCCGGTCACTGTACGGCGGTGTTATCCGGTCACTGTACGGAGGTGTTATCCGGTCACTGTACGGAGGTGTTATCCGGTCACTGTACGGCAGTGTTATCCTTTCACTGTACGGAGGTGTTATCCGGTCACTGTACGGAGGTGTTATTTAGTGACTGTATGGCGGTGTTACCCTGTCACTGTATGGCGGTGTTATCCGGTGACTTTCTCTCATTACACTGTGCGGGCCCCTTACACAGTATAATGATCCCCAATGACCCTCCATTCAGTATTATGACCACCAGTACCCCCTCCATACAGTATAACCCCCAGTGTGGGGGCCACTGGGGGTCCTTATTCTAAATGGGGGGGGGGGTTTACTGGGGGTTATTATTCTGACTGGAGGGCCTCTGTGAAGTCATTATATTGTGTGTGGGGGCATTGGGGGGTCATTATACCGTGTGGGAGCCACTGAGGGACATTTAAATGTACAAAAATGCCTCAAGGGGGCCCACTGGGATTTATCGCCCAAGGGCCCACATGAACCTGGAGCCGGCCCTGCTCGGTGGGCTCGTTCCTTGCTGCCCTCGTTAGCCGGCCGTCACTTTGCCTGTGTGATCCAAGCTGCTCATTCATTATGATAATTGTAGTGAAGACCATGTGACCACGAACAGCCAATCATGAATAAATCATCGGAGGGGATGTGAGATGCCGGGACTCCCACAGACGGCACCGCCACACACAATGATTTTTAACGCATTGTTACCATAATATTTTAAAAATATTTAGATTAGATAGTTCTTTCTTCAGCATTGAGCACCTACAATTTGTATGCATATAATGTCTCGCCTGCTGTACCATGACTCTCTCTGTGCACTCTCCATGAGACATCTCAGCAAGTCTGTGTCAACGCATCTTCAGTCTTCTCTCAGCCTCATGTGAACATGACACATGGCTGCAAGATTCCAGAGCATCTGTCTGGCCATGTGTGATCCGACTATCCTGGGGAGGGGAGCATGTGTACCCCGCCGGACCTGCTAGTAGTGTAACAGTGAAATGGGGTTGGGTGTAGGGGTCAGTACAGGAGCAGTGGAGGTGTAGTAATGTTGGGGTTTAGTATAGGGGTCAGTAGAAGGGTAGTAAGGGAGTAGTAATGTTGGGGTTGGGTGTATGTTGGTCACCATATGGGGTCACTGGGTGACTGTACACAGTGTGTATGTTGGTCACTATATGGGGTCACTGGGTGACTGTACACAGTATGTATGTTGTTCACTATATGGGGGTCACTGGGTGACTGTACACAGTGTGTATGTTGGTCACTATATGGGGTCACTGGGTGACTGTACACAGTATGTATGTTGGTCACTATATGGGGTCACTGGGTGACAGTACACAGTGTGTATGTTGGTCACTATATGGGGTCACTGGGTGACTGTGCACAGTGTGTATGTTGGTCACTATATGGGGTCACTGGGTGACTGTACACAGTATGTATGTTGTTCACTATATGGGGGTCACTGGGCGACTGTACACAGTATATTTGTTGGTCACTATATGGGGTCACTGGGTGACTGTGCACAGTGTGTATGTTGGTCACTATATGGGGTCACTGGGTGACTGTGCACAGTGTGTATGTTGGTCACTATATGGGGTCACTGGGTGACTGTACACACACTAGGGGACTGTTTAGTCATATTAAAGTTGGGTGTAGGGGTCAGTACAGGAGCAGTAGAGGTGTAGTAATGCTGGGATTCAGTATGGGTTATTTGAGGAGCAGTTGGGGTTTGGTGTAGGGGTCAGTAGAAGGGTAGTAAGGGAGTAGTAATGTTGGGGTTGGGCGTAGTGGTTAGTAGAGGAGCAGTAGGGGGCGTAGTAATGTTGGGGTTGGGCGTAGTGGTTAGTAGAGGAGCAGTAGGGCGTGTAGTAATGTTGGGGTTTGGTGTAGGGGTCAGTAAAAGGGTAGTAAGGGAGTAGTAATGTTGGGGTTGGGCGTAGTGGTTAGTAGAGGAGCAGTAGGGCGTGTAGTAATGTTGGGGTTTGGTGTAGGGGTCAGTAAAAGGGTAGTAAGGGAGTAGTAATGTTGGGGTTGGGTGTAGTGGTTAGTAGAGGAGCAGTAGGGGGTGAAGTAATGTTGGGGTTGGGTGTAGTGGTTAGTAGAGGAGCAGTAGGGGGTGAAGTAATGTTGGGGTTGGGTGTAGTGGTTAGTAGAGGAGCAGTAGGGGGTGAAGTAATGTTGGGGTTGGGTGTAGTGGTTAGTAGAGGAGCAGTAGGGCGTGTAGTAATGTTGGGGTTTGGTGTAGGGGTCAGTAAAAGGGTAGTAAGGGAGTAGTAATGTTGGGGTTGGGTGTAGTGGTTAGTAGAGGAGCAGTAGGGGGTGAAGTAATGTTGGGGTTGGGTGTAGTGGTTAGTAGAGGAGCAGTAGGGGGTGAAGTAATGTTGGGGTTGGGTGTAGTGGTTAGTAGAGGAGCAGTAGGGGGTGAAGTAATGTTGGGGTTGGGTGTAGTGGTTAGTAGAGGAGCAGTAGGGGGTGAAGTAATGTTGGGGTTGGGTGTAGTGGTTAGTAGAGGAGCAGTAGGGGGTATAGTAATGTTGGGGTTGGGTTTAGGGGTCAGCAGAGGAGCAGTAAGGTTGTGGTATTGTTCGGGTTTGCTGTATTGAGGCAGTACAGGAGTAGTAATCCTTGGGTTTGAAGTAGTAATATTTAGCTTGATTTCACTAGAGGGCCTGAAGGTGTGTACGGGGTCTCTATAGGATCTTTGTGGAGAGAGCACTGATTTCTGTTCTGTGGATTCACTATTGTTTGCACAGAGGAGGACTTAAGGGAAGGGTCGGCTCAGATGTCCCTCCCTCCAAATATGTATATATATATATAGGTGACTGAGACCTGGTCCGTCTCTTTTTCTGTGCTACTCCTGCCTCTAGAGCACAATGCTGCAGGTCGTCCTCATCCTGTGTTTAGTGGGTTGCAGTTTCCAGGGAGGTGAGTACCCAAAATCCTGCATCATTTCTTACCCACTGATTCAACTAAGCTACCATCACCATAAGTCAGCAAATATGTATGTTGGTCACTATATGGGGTCACTGGATGACTGTACACAGTGTGTATGTTGGTCACTATATGGGGTCACTAGGCGACTGTACACAGTGTGTATGTTGGTCACTATATGGGGTCACTGGGTGACTGTACACAGTGTGTATGTTGGTCACTATATGGGGTCACTGGGTGACTGTACACAGTGTGTATATTGTTCACTATATGGGGTCACTGGGTGACTGTACACAGTGTGTATATTGTTCACTATATGGGGTCACTGGGTGACTGTACACAGTGTGTATATTGTTCACTATATGGGGTCACTGGGTGACTGTACACAGTGTGTATGTTGGTCCCTATATGGGGTCACTGGGTGACTATTCACAGTGTGTATGTTGGTCACTATATGGGGTCACTAGGCGACTGTGCACAGTGTGTATGTTGGTCCCTATATGGGGTCACTGGGTGACTGTGTACAGTGGGTATGTTGGTCACTATATGAAGTCACTGGGTGACTGTACACAGTGTGTATGTTGGTCACTATATGAGGTGACTGTACACAGTGTGTATGTTGGTCACTATATGGGATCACTGGGTGACTGTGCACAGTGTGTATGTTGGTCACTATATGGGGTCACATGGTGAAAGTACACAGTGGGTATGTTGGTCACTATATGGGGTCACTGGGTGACTGTGCACAGTGTGTATGTTGGTCACTATATGGGGTCACTGGGTGACTGTACACAGTGTGTATGTTGGTCACTATATGGGGTCACTGGGTGACTGTGCACAGTGTGTATGTTGGTCACTATATGGGGTCACTGGGTGACTGTACACAGTGTGTATGTTGGTCACTATATGGGGTAACCGGGCGACTGTACACAGTGTGTATGTTGGTCACTATATGGGGTCACAAGGCGACTGTACACAGTGTGTATGTTGGTCACTATATGGGGTCACTGGGCGACTGTACACAGTGTGTATGTTCACTATATGGGGTCACTGGGTGACTGTACACAGTGTGTATGTTGGTCACTATATGGGGTCACTGGGTGACTGTACACAGTGTGTATGTTGGTCACTATATGGGGTCACTGGGTGACTGTACACAGTGTGTATGTTGGTCCCTATATGGGGTCACTGGGTGACTGTACACAGTGTGTATGTTGGTCACTATATGGGGTCACTGGGTGACTGTACATAGTGTGTATGTTGGTCAATATATGGGGTCACTAGGCGACTGTGCACAGTGTGTATGTTGGTCCCTATATGGGGTCACTGGGTGACTGTGTACAGTGGGTATGTTGGTCACTATATGAAGTCACTGGGTGACTGTACACAGTGTGTATGTTGGTCACTATATGAGGTGACTGTACACAGTGTGTATGTTGGTCCCTATATGGGGTCACTAGGCGACTGTACACAGTGTGTATGTTGGTCACTATATGGGGTCACATGGTGAAAGTACACAGTGGGTATGTTGGTCACTATATGGGATCACTGGGTGACTGTGCACAGTGTGTATGTTGGTCACTATATGGGGTCACTGGGTGACTGTACACAGTGTGTATGTTGGTCACTATATGGGGTCACTGGGTGACTGTGCACAGTGTGTATGTTGGTCACTATATGGGGTCACTGGGTGGGTCACTGGGTGACTGTGCACAGTGTGTATGTTGGTCACTATATGGGGTAACCGGGCGACTGTACACAGTGTGTATGTTGGTCACTATATGGGGTCACAAGGCGACTGTACACAGTGTGTATGTTGGTCACTATATGGGGTCACTGGGCGACTGTACACAGTGTGTATGTTCACTATATGGGGTCACCGGGCGACTGTACACAGTATATTTGTTGGTCACTATATGGGGTCACTGGGTGACTGTGCACAGTGTGTATGTTGGTCACTATATGGGGTCACTGGGTGACTGTACACAGTGTGTATGTTGGTCACTATATGGGGTCACTGGGTGACTGTGCACAGTGTGTATGTTGGTCACTATATGGGGTCACTGGATGACTGTACACAGTGTGTATGTTGTCCACTATATGGGGTCACTGGGCGACTGTACACAGTGTATTTGTTGGTCACTATATGAGGTCACTGGGTGACTGTACACAGTGTATATGTTGTCCACTATATGGGGTCACTGGGTGACTGTACACAGTGTGTATGTTCACTAAATGGGGTCACTGGGCGACTGTACACAGTGTGTATGTTGGTTACTATATGGGGTCACTGGGTGACTGTACACAGTGTGTATGTTGGTCACTATATGGGGTTTCTAAGTGACTGTTCACAGTATGTATGTTGGTCACTATATGGGGTCACTGGGTGACTGTACACAGTGTGTATGTTGGTCCCTATCTGGGGTCACTAGGCGACTGTGCACAGTGTGTATGTTGGTCACTGGGTGACTGTACACAGTGTGTATGTTGGTCTCTATATGGGGTCACTGGGCGACTGTGCACAGTGTATTTATTGGTCACAATATGGGGTCACTGGGTGACTGTACACAGTATGTATGTTCACTATATGGGGTCAATGGGTGACTGTACACAGTGTGTATGTTGGTCACTATATGGGGTCACTGGGTGACTGTACACAGTGTGTATGTTGGTCACTATATGAAGTCACTGGGTGACTGTACACAGTGTGTATGTTCACTATATGGGGTCACTGGGTGACTGTACACAGTGTGTATGTTGGTCACTATATAGGTGACTGTACACAGTGTGTATGTTGGTCACAATATGGGGTCACTGGGTGACTGTGCACAGTGTGTATGTTGTTCACTATATGGGGTCACTGGGTGACTGTACACAGTGTGTATGTTGTTCACTATATGGGGTCACTGGGTGACTGTACAGTGTGTATGTTCACTATATGGGGTCACTGGGTGACTGTACACAGTGTGTATGTTGGTCACTATATTGGGTCATTGGGTGACTGTACACAGTGTGTATGTTGGTCACTTTATGGGGTCACTGGGTGACTGTACACAGTGTGTATGTTGGTCACTATATGAGGTCACTGGGTGACTGTACACAGTGTGTATGTTGGTCACCATATGGGGTCACTGGGTGACTGTACACAGTGGGTATGTTGGTCACTATATGGGGTCACTGGGTGACTGTACACAGTGTGTATGTTGGTCACTATATGGGGTCACTGGGTGACTGTACACAGTGTATTTGTTGGTCACTATATGGGGTCACTGGGTGACTATACGCAGTGTATATGTTGGTCACTATATGGGGTCACTGGGTGACTGTACACAGTTTGTATGTTGTTCACTATATGGGGTCACTGGGCAACTGTACACAGTGTGTATGTTGGTCACTGGGTGACTGTACACAGTGTATTTGTTGGTCACTATATGGGGTCACTGGTTGACTGTACACAGTGTGTATGTTGGTCACAATATGGGGTCACTGGGTGACTGTACACAGTGTGTATGTTGGTCACAATATGGGGTCACTGGGTGACTGTACACAGTGTGTATGTTGGTCACAATATGGGGTCACTGGGTGACTGTACACAGTGGGTATGTTGGTCACTATATGGGGTCACAAGGCGACTGTACACAGTGTGTATGTTGGTCACTATATGGGGTCACTGGGTGACTGTACACAGTATATTTGTTGGTCACTATATGGGGTCACTGGGTGACTATACGCAGTGTGTATGTTGTTCACTATATGAGGTCACTGGGTGACTGTACACAGTGTATATGTTGGTCACTATATGGGGTCACTGGGTGACTGTACACAGTATGTATGTTCACTATATGGGGTCACTGGGCGACTGTACACAGTGTGTATGTTGGTCACTATATGAAGTCACTGGGTGACTGTACACAGTGTGTATGTTGGTCACTACATGGGGTCACTGGGTGACTGTACACAGTGTGTATGTTGGTCACTATATGGGGTCACTGGGTGACTGTACACAGTGTGTATGTTGGTGTGTATGGTCACAGTGTTGTATAAGTGAATGGGCTACTATTTTCGGCCACTGATCAATGTGTGTGGCTTGTCTGGATAGACTGTGCTGGGTAATCATTGCCCCCATTGCGGTGCCCTTTTCATCAGGTCGCCCTTAGCTTTCTTCTGACCCAGGGAACTTGGTAAAATTGTGTCAGGATGGTGTCATTTCGCACCCCACTGACAGCTCAGAGCTGGACAGAGGTGAGAGAAGGAGCTCAAGAGAAAACCGGAAAGTCTGCTGGGCATAGTACTGCTGGGGTCAGTGGTTCTACCATCCAATGGGTGAGGGAATGATTACACCATGCTGAAGCTTACATCTAAAGATACTTCACCCACTCTAGTACGGCTCCCTACTCCAGTCTCCACCATTACTATAATGTTACAATACCTTGCAAGTAAGGGGTACCATACTATGTAACTTAATGTACACTAGGTGGAGCCATACTATGTAACTAAATGTACACTAGGTGGAGCCATACTATGTAACTAAATGTACACTAGGTTCAGCCATACTATGTAAGAACACCGGGTGGATCTTTTTTTAGGGTTTGTTCACATCTTTCTTGGGGTTTCTCTTTATAACATAGCTCGGTGTGCTATGCTGGATCCCTCACAGACTCCAATACCTTATGGTGGAGCCCAATGGATACCGCCCACAATTTGCCACACTGCATGCGACGCTGTATTATCAGTCACATAACAGAATGAGATGAGAGCCTGAGGCTTATGATTTGGTGCTTTACTTGGACATCATGTTCCTCCTGCAATGACCCTTTAATGCAGCTCTGGGTGTGACAAGTGAGGTCAGGACACTAGAATGATGTTATCATTTTGTGTTTTACAGGAGTGAAACCGCAGCAGAGCGGAGCAGCAAGTCCTGTGTACCAGCCGGAGTATGTCCAAGGTGAGTGACGAAACCCTCCAACACCCGCACATGACCGCAACCCCCAGGACGCCTCATACATAGTAGATGAAAGCTCCTCCCATCACCACTGCTGAACTGGCCAATCAGGGTCATGAAGGTGACCGAGCACACCCACATAGCGTCAGCGTATGCCCACAAAAATCATACAACATAACCAATCACATCATCCCAAGATTACCCTAACTGACACCCACATATCACCCCATGTCACACCCATAAATCACCCCAACGGACACCCATATATTACCCCATCTTACACCCACATGTTAACGCAGATCACACCCATATATCTTCAACAGACGGACTCCCCATAAGAGGGGTCCTTTAAAGGTGTAATAAGGTTTTGTCGTGGCACCAGTTGCATTTTAGCAACGAGGGAAGTAGTCTCCCTAAGTAGATGGTGTTGGTGGTACCTAGGTGTAGGAATGCCAGAGTGGTATAAGGGTAGCCTATGGTGTCCCTTTAGGTGTTGTGGCTGTGCACGTGTCACGGTGTTAGGGAGGCTCTCAAGCAGAGCTAAAGATGTTTGCACTGCTGCTCCAAATTAGTAGCTTAATCCTAGGCTTTTACATGCATTGAAGAAAGGACGCTGACACCAGGCAGGGTCACGGTAACTCTCGCTTTATTACAGGAAGACAATCAGTATATATGTACATTAGAGGGGGCTTCCCCCCTGAGGCTTATGGCATCGTTCCATTGGCTAGAAGATATAAGCAAAGAAGAAGATAACACTTAGCTCCTGCACACTGTGCACTATTTTACAACCTTTTGGTATGTGGGCTATGGAAACATTCCAGGTTGCCAGCACCATATTGTAATGGCTTCACTTTAGCATCAGTGCAGCATACATCATATATGACACATCAGTGAGGAGAGTCATCTTAAATAGGCAAAGCTTTGTGCTTTGTTTCCAACTTGACTAAATAAAGTGTTGTCCGAGAGCTGGAGGAAATGGGGGCCATCTTGACTTCTGAAGAATGATATCCACATCTCTATCAATGGTGCTTCTACCTGGATATCCTGGAACCCCAGGCGTTGTCGTCCAAAGCAGTTCAAATAGGGTGAACAGTTGAGGGATTGGTAGAATAAATTGAGTCCAGACTTGTATTGAAGTTGATAACAGCTTTACTTGAAACTGGCATCAGGGAACAATCTTCCAACTTTATCTTCATCACCAACATGCTTTGGCATCAATTCTGGCAGGCAAAGACATTTGGCTCTGCTACATCTGTAACTCTCTAGCTCTGCTGTGTCAACTGGATTAAGTAAAAACTTTTTGGGTGGTGTGGCCAGCAACCAAGATGGCTGGACTTGGCTAAAAGGAGCACATTGGCTGCAGCTACAGATGGGGAAAAATCCTGAAATCTACGCTACTATTTGACTTGCAGAAGTTCCCTCCGAAACCCTGATAATAGAAACCGTCCCTTCCCTTACTGCGCCTACGCCGAATACTGAACGGCGCAAGACTTCACCAGAGCACAGGGCTGGCAGATGGACGCAAGCGGTGCCTGGCCCTGTCAATCAGGACTTGGAGGGAGGAGACCAAGGTGGGAGAACGGAGGCTCTAGGAGTAGGAGCAACACCCCCCTGCTCCTAGAGCCTCATTAGCATATTATAAAAGTTAGATTTTTGGCGTAACAGGGGCACTGATAAAAGTAGGAATAGGCTACTTAGGTTTAGCTGACATTAGCACATCGCTAATGTCAGCTAGCTTAATAGGGTTAAATCTGGTGACAGAATGTAGCTTCGCTTGTGCTGGCAAAAGTCCTTGCACCAGCCTTGCGGAGGTATATGCTATATCAGGGATCAGCAACCTTCGCACTCCAGCTGTTGTTAAACTACAATTCCCAGCATGCTCCATTCATTTCTATGTGAGTTCTTAGAGGAGCAAGTGTGCATGCTGGGAGTTGTGGTTTCACACCAGCTGGAGTGCCGGAGGTTGCCTACCCCTGTGCTAGATGTTTAGAGGTTTGAGCTTCACAATTGTTGTCCACTCTACAAGCAGCAGGAAGTCTACCGGAGTCCTTTATGGAGGCCACAAAGATCCCCTGGATTGCAGCTCTTATAACCCATCGCGCTGCTGAACGTAGACTATAAAATTCTGACTAGGGTTTTGGCCACCAGATTGAATATGGTAATTTCACTGATCCTTCCGGACCAGACAGGATTTATACCGGGCAAGTCTACAACGGAAAATAATAGAAGGGTTCAGGTGGTTACTCAATTGGGACATTCCTTGAACGCAGACTGGGCCCTCATCTCATTGGGCGTTTGATTCCATAGAGTGGGCTTATTTGCATCAATGCCTAAGGGGATATGGATTTGGTCCACAGTTCCTCACATGGGTCACTCTTTTATATTCCAGACCGATAAGTAGACTATTAATAAATGGGGAATTATCAGAAGCTTTCCCACTGCATAGAGGCACGAGACAGTTCTCTGTCAGCACTCTTGTTTGCTCTGGCCATAGAGACACTGGCAATTAGGGTGAGAAGCAGCAACGACATTATAGGAATAACCATGGGGTAGAAAGAAGCCCGCATAGGTTTATATGCAGACGACCTGGTATTAGATCTATCATCACCGTCTCTTGGAGGAGCTGCAGCATTGATAAATGAATTTGGGGAGTTCTCAGGCTTAAAAATCAACTGGGAGAAATCGGTGTATATGCCTCTGGGCAGAGCAGAGTGGACGGCCCTTCTCATGTGGAGAGATTGAAGGTAGTGGTGGACGCTTTTAAATACCTTGGAGTAAATATAGTAAAAAAAACACTCTCAGGCCCTGATACTTAACATATACAAAGTAAAACATGTTGTATCCAGCTCACCTTGACAGCCTTGATTTCCCCGTGTGCCTTCAAGCCTAGGGCGAGTCCCTGAAGTAGTAATCCGAGGACAAAAGTTACGACTAAGGACGTACAGTCCGAAACGCGTCAACGTTTTATCGCATCTGTAATGGAATCTGTTTGTGTATGAACACGTACCAATAAAGAAGGAACCTGATTTTACTCTACACAGCCGTGCCGGAGCCATTCTGTTTTTTTTCCCTCGGATTACTACTTAACATATACCCCTTAATCGGTCATATACGAAATTAACTTCAAAACTGGAGCCTATTTCGGTGGCAGGACGCATCACTCTAATCAAAATGATCATCCTACCTAAAGCTCTTTATGCATTTCAACACTCAGAGGTACATATACCCAAATCAGAATTTAGAGAAATAGACTGTCAGACTAGGGGTTTTTATCTGGGGCAGATCCCGAGCCAAATGAAGTTTGGACATACTAAACGCCCTAAAACAGAGGGGGTCATGGCGCTACCGGATCAATACATATACTACTTGGCAGGCCAATTGAGGCAGGCCATCAGCAGCTGGTATTCCTCCGAAGAACTGCCCACGTCAGAATACTTCTTACAACTGTACCTAAATTGTAAAACACTGTGGTCGGTTTTAGAAATGCCTCCCAGATTCCGGAAACTACTGTTGCCAATACACAAGGTGGCACAAACACTCTGGAGAGAAGCCAAATCGCTGACTCATTTTACAGAAGTAGTTTCCGACATACCAGTCACTACCGCAAATGCAGACAGTAATGGGGGCGGACAGATGGCAAATGGTGTGGGTCAAAACCCTAGGGGACGTATACGACCAGGGAGTGTTCATCACATTTGAAGCGCTATCCCAGAAACATCAACTTCCCAGAATCCATTTTTTTTCATACTTACAGATGCGGTCGGTCATACAAAGTGTATTCCCATTGGCAAACACTACAGTCTCCAAATACCCACTAATAGGAGTCGTTAACACTCAGGGACCCCGAGGCTTGGTATCAGCAATTTATGCACATCTAGTACAAGCAAAGGTCAGCGCCAATCCCCTTAGGATCACAGAAAAATGGAAAAGACAGATACCTATTCTGTTTCCTATTCTGTTAATAAAAGAGTTAAAAAAACTAATAGAAACTTTTCCTTTTCTGTTTGCTGTAACTTATCTTTCTGTAGTCTGACTCTTTGTCTTTGTCCAGGGAACTTCTCCTCCTGGCTTCCGAGGCTCTTTGCTCTTTTCTCTTGTTCCAGCAGAGTTGATGGTACTCTGGCTGGCCTTGGCAGGACTCGTCCAGCAGGGACGTCGGACTACTTCTTTCCCTAAGATGGGGATCCTCTAGACAAGGGGTAGGCAACCTCCGGCACTCCAGCTGTTGTGAAACTACAACTCCCAGCATGTATACTTCCTCTGCTCTTCTCAGAACTCTCACAGGAAAGAATGGAGCATGCTGGGAATTGTAGTTTCCCAACAGCTGGAGTGCTGAAGGTTGCTTATCCCTGCTCTAGACTGACTTCTGCAGGTCTCGTCAAAGAGGGACGAGGGCCTGCACCTTCCCCAAGCAGGGGATAAGCTAGACTGACCTTCACTAACTCCTCCCTCTTTAGAGAGGGCCAGAATGGACAAAAGGCTCTACTCTAAGCAAACTAGCTCTGCCAAGCTTGCTGCCACCTGCTGGTGAACCAGGCACATTACACTAAAACATCATAAAGTAAGAAATACAATTACACATTATGCAGGACCTGGCAATAAATACACATAATGACACAGAATGCCACTCTGGGGCGTTACATATCACCCCATATCACACCCATAAGTCCCACATCTCACACCCATAAATCACTCCATCTCACACCCATATGTCACCCCATTTCACACCCATAAAACTCCCAATCTCACACCCATATATCATCCATATATCACCCCATAAATCTCCCCTATCTCACACCCATATATCTCGCCCATCTCACACCCATTAGTCCCCCATCTCACACGCATAAGTCACTCCATCTCACACCCATATATCATCCATCTCACACCCATATATTACCCGATAAATCACTCCATATCACACCCATATATGATCCATCTCACACCTATGTATCACCCCATCTTACACCTATGTATCACCCCATATATCATCCATCTCACCCCCATATATCATCCATCTCACACCCATATATCTTCCCATCTCACACCCATATATCTCCCCATCTCACACCCATGTATCAAACTATGTATTACCCCATATATCATCCATCTAACACCCATAAATCACCCCATTTCACAATCATATATTTCCCCATCTCACAGCCATGTATCACCCCATTTCACACCCATGTATCTCCCTTTATCACACCCATATATCTCCCCATCTCACACCCAGGTATAACCCCATCTCACACACATATATCACCCCATCTCACACCCATATTTCACCCCATATGTCACCCAACTCACACCCATATATCTCCCCATCTCACACCCAGGTATAACCCCATCTCACACCCATATATTACCCCATCTCAAACCCATATTTCACTGCCTCTCACACCCATGTATCACCCCAACAATAACTCCATCTCGCTTCCATAAATCACCCCATCTCACACTCATATGTCACCCCATCTCACACCCATATATCTCCCATCTCACACCCATATATATCTCCCCATCTCACACCCATATATATCTCTCCATCTCACACCCATATATCTCCCATCTCACACCCATATATATCTCTCCATCTCACACCGATATATTACCCGATCTCACACCCATATATCTCCCCATCTCACACCCATATATCTCCCCATGTCACACCCATTTATTTCCCCATCTCACACCCATATATCACCCCATCTCACACCCATATATCACCCCATCTCACACCCATGTATCACCCCATCTCACAACCATGTATCACCCCATCTCACGCCCATATATCACCCCATAAATAACCCTATCTCACACACTTATGTCGCCCCATCTCACACCCATATATCTCCCCATCTCACACCCATACATCTCCCACCTCAAAGCCATATATTATCCCATCTCACACCCATGTATCACCCCAGCTCACACCCATGTATCACCCCAGCTCACACCCATGTATCACCCCAGCTCACACCCATGTATCACCCCAGCTCACACCCATGTATCACCCCAGCTCACACCCATGTATCACCCCATCTCACACCCATATATCACCCCATATCACACCCATATATCACCCCATCTCACACCCATGTATCACCCTATCTCACACCTGTGTATCACCCCATCTAACACCAGTGTATCAGCCCATCTCACACCCATGTATCACCCCATCTCACACCCATACGTCACCCCATCTCACACCCATACGTCACCCGTTCCCATCTCACACTTATATAACTACCTATCTCACACCCATTTATCACCCCACCTCACACCCATATATCACCCCACCTCACACCCATGTATCACCCCATCTCACATCTATGTATCACCCCATATATCATCCATCTCACACCCATATTTCACCCCATATATCTCCCCATCTCACCCCCATATATCTCCCCATCTCACACCCATGTATCCCCCCATCTCACACCCATATTGCAACCCATAAATCCACCTATTTCACACCCATATATCACCCCATCTCACACCCATATATCACCCCATCTCACACCCATATATCACCCCATATCACACCCATATATCACCCCATATCACACCCATGTATCACCCCATCTCACACCTGTGTATCACCCCATCTAACACCAGTGTATCAGCCCATCTCACACCCATGTATCACCCCATCTCACACCCATACGTCACCCCATCTCACACCCATACGTCACCCTATAACTGAATAGCCCGGCTGGCAGACTGGTGCTGACTTTTACTTATCTTCTTATGGTGCAGGGTCCCAACAACCAGGAGCTTCAGGTCCACTGGGAGCAAAAGCTGGAGGTAGGTGTGGGTAGCCATGTCCCCCTAAATGTATTGTAGCTAAATACTGCATGGTGTGTATAGTGTGTATGTATATACCCTATTGCCCCAGTTACCCCCTGTACCTCAGTCACCGCATCTCCCATTAACTGCCTATTCCCCGATTACCGTGTCTCCCAGCTACAGCCAGTACCCTGGTTACTGTGTCTCACAGTAACAGCCTGTACCCCAGTTACCCTGTTTCCCCAGTTACAGCCCGTACCCCAGTCACCCTGTTGCCCCACTTACAGCTTGTACCCAAATTACTGCATCTGCCAGTTATAGACTGTACCCCAGTTACTGCATCTCCCATTACAGCTTGTACCCCAGTTGCTCTACTGTCCCAGTTACAGTCTGTCCCTCATTTACCCTACCGCACCAGTTATAGCCTCCACCCCAGTTACCCTGTTGCCCCCCATACAGCCTGTACCCCATTTACTGCATCTCCCAGTTATAGACTGTACCCCAGTTACCCTATTGCCCCAGTCACAGCCTGTACTCCAGTTACCGTGTCTCTTAGTTACAGCATGCACTCCAGTTACCCTATCACCCCAGTTACAGCCTGTATCCCAGCGTCCCTATCGCCCCAGTTACCCTATCACCCCAGTTACAGCCTGTATCCCAGCGTCCCTATCGCCCCAGTTACCCTATCACCCCAGTTACAGCCTGTATCCCAGCGTCCCTATCGCCCCAGTTACCCTATCACCCCAGTTACAGAGTGCATCTACTCCTGTGGTGCTTTTTGTTGATCATTCTATATATTAATGCCCTCAGGTAAGTACCCCAAGTATCTTGCTCAGGGCAATCATCAGGGATCTGCAGGTATGTATATGCCCAACTGTAGCACTGTGGATGGTAGGTGGTAACTGACTATGGCTCCTCCCTCAGGTCTTTCAAATGGACGTGGAGGATTAGGGCAGAAATCTGGTAAGTTGGGTGAGTGACCCAGTTCTTGTCCTCTATCATTCCTATCACATATCTCATGGCCAGACTTCACACGGTCCCTTCTCTCCCGGTTCTGAAGGTGATGGAAACTCTTGTCTTCACGATTCTTTTTTCACACCTTGCAACCTTTTACTCATAAATTTTGTGCCTCATACGTCTTCTGTCACCTCCTTCTCCTCACACATTTTCTGTCCTTCTTATACGTCTTCTGTCGTTCTCCTCATACGTCTTCTGTCGTTCTCCTCATACGTCTTCTGTCCTTCTCCTCATACGTCTTCTGTCCTTCTCCTCATACGTCTTCTGTCCTTCTCCTCATACGTCTTCTGTCCTTCTCCTCATACGTCTTCTGTCCTTCTCCTCATATGTCTTCTGTCCTTCTCCTCATACGTCTTCTGTCCTTCTCCTCATACGTCTTCTGTCCTTCTCCTCATACGTCTTCTGTCCTTCTCCTCATCGTCTTCTGTCCTTCTCCTCATCGCCTTCTGTCCTTCTCCTCATACGTCTTCTGTCCTTCTCCTCATACGTCTTCTGTCCTTCTCCTCATACGTCTTCTGTCCTTCTCCTCATACGTCTTCTGTCCTTCTCCTCATATGTCTTCTGTCCTTCTCCTCATACGTCTTCTGTCCTTCTCCTCATACGTCTTCTGTCCTTCTCCTCATACGTCTTCTGTCCTTCTCCTCATACGTCTTCTGTCCTTCTCCTCATACGTCTTCTGTCCTTCTCCTCATACGCCTTCTGTCCTTCTCCTCATACGTCTTCTGTCCTTCTCCTCATACGCCTTCTGTCCTTCTCCTCATACGTCTTCTGTCCTTCTCCTCATACGCCTTCTGTCCTTCTCCTCATACGTCTTCTGTCCTTCTCCTCATACGTCTTCTGTCCTTCTCCTCATACGTCTTCTGTCCTTCTCCTCATACGTCTTCTGTCCTTCTCCTCATACGTCTTCTGGCCTTCTCCTCATACGTCTTCTGTCCTTCTCCTCATACGTCTTCTGTCCTTCTCCTCATACGTCTTCTGTCCTTCCATTCATATGACATCCTCTGCCTTCAATCATGTTCCTCTTTCTGATTCTTGTCTTCTGTCTCTAGGTCTTGGCCAGTTTCCTCAGCCTTTGAAGCAAAAGCCAGGTGATGTTTTTTACATGCTTTTGCACAGTAATATAGCATTCAGCATTCATTTATATCTATCTAACAAGTCAATTTTATGTTTGCTTATGGGGGATATGAGGGATAACACAACCTTGTGAATGACCGCCATATAAAAAGCCTGGTAACGTTTCCCTTACTGTCCCTCACGACCAGTCACTTCATCAGAATCTTCCACAGGATTAGGTTTCAGGGAGCACAGACAAATCAAATTGAAGGCCTTTGTTCAAACCACCATGAAGTAGGGCTCAGAGCTTTGGACTCATCACCTCCCAGCTTTTAAGGCGCAATGTTACTTACCATCCTTCAAGGCAGAAATAACACCTCCATTTGATGGAGAGGTAGTTGCATCAGACACTTTGTTTATTCCTATTTACAATCCCCTCTGCATATTAGGGAAGATCAGGATGAATCATGGTACCTGAACCAGACTATGTGGCCAGCAGGACCCTTCCACTGAAACCAATACGTTGCCAGCTGAAACCTACCTGTCCATGTCTGGTTCCTTTGGGTTAGCCGCTGGACACCTGTTGGACAGCTGCATCCATGGTGAGGGATCATCCATCTAGCTTTGTCCTCTTCCACCGGCATAACTACATTTTGAGGAATCACAATGGTTCGCCTTATGGTTTCTTGCTGAGTCCCCATTACATGTCACTCTTTAAAGTTGTGAAGTACAACATCCCCCTCAGGTCCCCCCAGAGAAGGGTCCCCGGCTGAGGTTTTCAGTGCCCAGCTGAGGTTTTTGGTGCCCAGCAGAGGTTCTTGGTGGCCAGCAGTGGTTTAGAAGGACCTCTAGTGGGTTTGCAGGTGAGCGAAAGATTAACTTAACAGTTCTAGGCGAAGACATCAGAAAAACCTGCACAAAGATGCCACCTACTCATGGAACCGGTCAGAGGTTTCCTTCAAGAAGGTCTTAGAGCAGATGGACCTCATGTCTCAGGGGTGCCTAGAGTGATAAAAGGTTCAGTCTGATGGCCTCGTCATTTTCTGCATATCATAGCTGTCTTTTAGGTTATGGAAATTATCTAAAAATGGTCCAGGCGCAAGATATAGACAAAATGCCCCCCCCCCCCCCACCTCACAGGGCAGGCTCGGGGTGATTCTGCAGATTCAGTGGACTCTTACCCTCTAACCTTCCCCATCCCTCCATTAAGAATAATCTTCCCCTCCCCTACCCCTCCATTAATAATAACTCTCTCCTCTTATGCCTTGCCGCCATTACAGCTCCCAGAGGATGGTCACTTGCTCCCTCAGAGTCCTGAATGGTAAAACTACCAAGTCACGTAGTGACATGTGAGAGGGCCAAAGAAGTGCCCCCCGATCTGACCTCACAACCTCAGAGGTTGCCCCCCGATCTGACCTCACAACCTCAGAGGTTGCCCCCCGATCTGACCTCACAACCTCAGAAGTTGCCCCCCGATCTGACCTCACAACCTTAGAGGTTGCCCCCCGATCTGACCTCACAACCTCAGAGGTTGCCCCCCGATCTGACCTCACAACCTTAGAGGTTGCCCCCCGATCTGACCTCACAACCTTAGAGGTTGCCCCCCGATCTGACCTCACAACCTTAGAGGTTGCCCCCCAATCTGACCTCACAACCTTAGAGGTTGCCCTCCGATCTGACCTCACAACCTTAGAGGTTCCCCCCCGATCTGACCTCACAACCTTAGAGCTTGCCCCCCCATCTGACCTCACAACCTCAGAGGTTGCCCCCCAATCTGACCTCACAACATAGAAACATAGAATGTGTCGGCAGATAAGAACCATTTGGCCCATCTAGTCTGCCCAATTTACTGAATCCTATGACTAGCCCCCGGCCCTATCTTATATGAAGGATGGCCTTATGCCCAATATACTGAATCCTATGACTAGCCCCCGGCCCTATCTTATATGAAGGATGGCCTTATGCCCAATATACTGAATACTATGAATAGCCCCCGGCCCTATCTTATATGAAGGATGGCCTTATGCCCAATATACTGAATACTATGAATAGCCCCGGCCCTATCTTATATGAAGGACGGCCTTATGCCCAATATGCTGAATACTATGACTAGCCCCCGGCCCTATCTTATATGAAGGATGGCCTTATGCCCAATATACTGAATCCTATGACTAGCCCCCAGCCCTATCTTATATGAAGGATGGCCTTATGCCCAATATACTGAATACTATGAATAGCCCCGGCCCTATCTTATATGAAGGATGGCCTTATCCCCAATATACTGAATACTATGACTAGCCCCCGGCCTTATCTTATATGAAGGATGGCCTTATGCCCAATATACTGAATACTATGACTAGCCCCGGCCCTATCTTATATGAAGGATAGCCTTATGCCCAATATGCTGAATACTATGACTAGCCCCCGGCCCTATCTTATATGAAGGATGGCCTTATGCCCAATATACTGTATACTATGACTAGCCCCCAGCCCTATCTTATATGAAGGATGGCCTTATGCCCAATATACTGAATACTATGAATAGCCCCGGCCCTATCTTATATGAAGGATAGCCTTATGCCCAATATACTGAATACTATGACTAGCCCCATCTTGGACCCTATCTTATATGAAGGATGGCCTTATGCCCAATATACTGAATCCTATGACTAGCCCCGGCCCTATCTTATATGAAGGATGGCCTTATGCCCAATATACTGAATACTATGACTAGCCCCGGCCCTATCTTATATGAAGGATGGCCTTATGCCCAATATGCTGAATACTATGACTAGCCCCCGGCCCTATCTTATATGAAGGATGGCCTTATGCCCAATATACTGAATACTATGAATAGCCCCCGGCCCTATCTTATATGAAGGATGGCCTTATGCCCAATATACTGAATACTATGAATAGCCCCCGGCCCGATCTTATATGAAGGATGGCCTTATGCCCAATATACTGAATACTATGACTAGCCCCCGGCCCTATCTTATATGAAGGATGGCCTTATGCCCAATATACTGAATACTATGAATACCCCCCCCGGCCCTATCTTATATGAAGAATAGCCTTATGCCCAATATACTGAATACTATGAGTAGCCTCCGGCCCTATCTTATATGAAGGATGGCCTTATGCCCAATATACTGAATACTATGACTAGACCCCGGCCCTATCTTATATGAAGGACGGTCTTATGCCCAATATACTGAATACTATGACTAGCCCCCGGCCCTATCTTATATGAAGGATGGCCTTATGCCCAATATACTGAATACTATGAATAGCCCCCGACCCTATTTTATATGAAGGATGGCCTTATGCCCAATATACTGAATACTATGACTAGCCCCCGGCCCTATCTTATATGAAGGATGGCCTTATGCCTATCCCATACATGCTTAAACTCCTTCACTGTATTTGCAGCTACCACTTCTGCAGGAAGGCTATTCCATGCGTCCACTACTCTCTCAGTAAAGTAATACTTCTTGATATTACTTTTAAACATTTGCCCCTCTAATTTAAAACTATGTCCTCTTGTAGCAGTTTTAACCTCAGAGGTTGCCCCCCGATCTGACCTAACAACCTCAGAGGTTGCCCCCCGATCTGACCTCACAACCTCAGAGGTTGCCCCCCGATCTGACCTCACAACCTCAGAGGTTGCCCCCCGATCTGACCCCACAACCTCAGAGGTTGCCCCTCGATCTGACCTCACAACCTCAGAGGTTGCCCCCCGATCTGACCTCACAACCTCAGAGGTTGCCCCCCGATCTGACCTCACAACCTCAGAGGTTGCCCCCCGATCTGACCTCACAACCTCAGAGGTTGCCCCCCGATCTGACCTCACAACCTCAGAGGTTGCCCCCCGATCTGACCTCACAACCTCAGAGGTTGTCCCCTGATCTGATCTCACAACCTCAGAGGTTTCCCCCCGATCTGACCTAATAACCTTAGAGGTTGCCCCCGATCTGACCTCACAACCTCAGAGGTTGCCCCCTGATCTGACCCCACAACCTCAGAGGTTGTCCCCTGATCTGATCTCACAACCTCAGAGGTTGCCCCCCGATCTGACCTAACAACCTCAGAGGTTGCCCCCCGATCTGACCTCACAACCTCAGAGGTTGCCCCCCGATCTGAACTCACAACCTTAGAGGTTGCCCCGATCTGACCTCACAACCTCAGAGGTTGCCCCGATCTGACCTCACAACCTCAGAGGTTGCCCCCCGATCTGACCTCACAACCTCAGAGATTGCCCCCTGATCTGACCTCACAACCTCAGAGGTTGCCCCTCAATCTGACCTCACAACCTCAGAGGTTGCCCCTCAATCTGACCTCACAACCTCAGAGGTTGCCGCCCGATCTGACCTCACAACCTCAGAGGTTGCCGCCCGATCTGACCTCACAACCTCAGAGGTTGCCCCCCGATCTGACCTCACAACCTCAGAGGTTGCCCCCCGATCTGACCTCACAACCTCAGAGGTTGCCCCCCGATCTGACCTCACAACCTCAGAGGTTGCCCCCTGATCTGACCTCACAACCTCAGAGGTTGCCCCCTGATCTGACCTCACAACCTCAGAGGTTGCCCCCTGATCTGACCTCACAACCTCAGAGGTTGCCCCCCGATCTGACCTCACAACCTCAGAGGTTGCCCCCTGATCTGACCTCACAACCTCAGAGGTTGCCCCTGATCTGACCTCACAACCTCAGAGGTTGCCCCTGATCTGACCTCACAACCTCAGAGGTTGCCCCCTGATCTGACCTCACAACCTCAGAGGTTGCCCCCTGATCTGATCTCACAACCTCAGAGGTTGCCCCCCGATCTGAGCTCACAACCTCAGAGGTTGCCCCCCGATCTGAGCTCACAACCTCAGAGGTTGCCCCCCGATCTGATCTCACAACCTCAGAGGTTACCCCCCGATCTGATCTCACAACCTCAGAGGTTGCCCCCCGATCTGATCTCACAACCTCAGAGGTTGCCCCCCGATCTGACCTCACATCCTCAGAGGTTGCCCCCTGATCTGACCTCACATTCTCAGAGGTTGCCCCCTGATCTGACCTCACATCCTCAGAGGTTGCCCCCTGATTTGATCTCACAACCTTATAGGTTGCCCCCCGATCTGATCTCACAACCTCAGAGGTTGCCCCCCGATCTGATCTCACAACCTCAGAGGTTGCCCCCCGATCTGACCTCACATCCTTAGAGGTTGCCCAACGATCTGACCACACATCCTCAGAGGTTGCGCCCTGATCTGATCTCACAACCTCAGAGGTTGCCCCCCGATCTGACCTCACATCCTCAGAGGTTGCCCCCCGATCTGACCTCACATCCTCAGAGGTTGCCCCCTGATCTGATCTCACAACCTTAGAGGTTGCCCCCCGATCTGACCTCACAACCTCAGAGGTTGCCCCCCGATCTGACCTCACAACCTCAGCTGCTTATTATTTGCTGCTCCTCCTCTATACATGTCTGTGTGTGTGTGTATATATATATACACAGTATATATAGCCTCGCTGATGACCGCAGAGAGCTTTCCACGTGGAGCTCTATGGGTGCTATAGGCCTTGATTACAGTCCACTGCCCTGGCTGTACTCTACCCCACGTTCCCATGTCCCCACATCTCTCCCTCTCATACTGTCCCTTCCTGTGTTGCAGGACAGTGGGTGGGAAAATTAATTTAGTAATTTAAAAAGAATGAATTTCTATGAGGCCCCATGATTCTGTGTACACCCTACAGTCACATCACTTGTCCTTCCTTCAGAATATGGTCACCCAAGTAACACTGCCCAGGAAGGTACAGAGAGATGCCGTGTGTGGAGGAGTACAGCCTAGATATACAGGAGATACACCGACTGGTCCTAGTTATACTGGAGATACACCGACTGGTCCTAGTTATACTGGAGATACACCGACTGGTCCTAGATATACAGGAGATATAGTGACTGGTCCTAGATATACAGGAGATACACCGACTGGTCCTAGATATACAGGAGATACACCGACTGGTCCTAGTTATACTGGAGATACACCGACTGGTCCTAGATATACAGGAGATGGACCAGTCGGTGTTAGATATGCAGGAGATACACCGACTGGTCCTAGATATACAGGAGATACACCGACTGGTCCTAGATATAAAAGGGATACACTAATTGGTCCTGGGAATACAGGGTTAACACTGGTCCTACAAACTTGGGGGTTCACAGATGGATCCTAGATACTTGGGGGTACACTGAAGGGTCCTAGATACTTGGGGGTACACTGATGGGTCCTAGATACTTGGGGGTACACTGATGGGTTCTAGATACTTGGGAGTACACTGATGGGTTCTAGATACTTGGGGGTACACTGATGGGTCCTAGATACACGGGGGTACAGTGATGGGTCTTAGATACTTGGGGGTGGGGACAGGTTTAATACAATGAGTTTAATCCTATGGTCTCTTCTTCAGGTTTTGGAAAACCTTCCAAGTCAGGTGAGAAGAAATCTCATTGTGGTCCTGTCCTTGTTATATGTGATTTCAGGGGTCACTGTTGATGGGGCCCCGTGTATAGGGTGACCCCGGCTCTCGCAGGGCAGTCTGGTCTGTTGGTCACCATGTTGCTTTAGATTTTTTCTATCTCTTCATAACTTTTCATAAATTTTCTTGCAGGATATGGAGCCGGGAATTATCCGCAGATTGGGACTCAGACAGGTAACCCCCCCCCCCCCCCGCTAAGTGGTCCTAGATATACAGGACATACACTGACTGGTCCTAGATATACAGGGAATACATTGACTGGTCATAGATATACAGGGTGTACACTGATTGGTCCTTGATATACAGGGAGTTCATTGACTGGTCCCAGATATGTGGGGATATACTGACTATTCCTAGATACTTGGGGGTACACTGATGGGTCCTAGATACATGGGGGTACATGGTCTTAGATACTGATGTGTCCTAGATACTTTGGGATACACTGATGGGTCCTAGATACTTGGGGGTACACTGATGGGTCTCAGATATATGGGGGTACACTGATGGGTCCTAGATACTTGGGGGTACACTGATGGGTCCTAGATACTTGGGGGTACACTGATGGGACATAGATACTTGGGAGTACACTGATGGTTCCGAGATACTTGGGGGTACACTGATGGGTCCTACATACTTGGGGGTACACTGATGGGTCCTTGATACTTGGGGGTACACTGATGGGTCCTAGATACTTGGGGTTACACTGATGGGTCCTAGATACTTGGGGTTACACTGATGGGTCCTAGATACATGGGGGTACACTGATGGTGCCTAGACACTTGGGGATACACTGATGGGTCCTAGATACTTGGGGGTACACTGATGGGTCTTAGATTCTGGGGTACACTGATGGTTCCTAGATACTTTGGGGTACACTGATGGATTCTAGATACTGGGGGTACACTGATGGTGCCTAGACACTTGGGGGTACACTGATATGTCCTAGAAACATGGGGGTACACTGATGGTTCCTAGATACTTGGGGGTACAGTGATTGGTCCTAGATACTTGGGGGTGGGGACAGGTCTAATACAATGAGTAATCCTATGGTCTCTTCTTCAGGTTTTAGAAAACCTTCCAAGTCAGGTGAGAAGAAATCTCATTGTGGTCCTGTCCTTGTTATATGTGATTTCAGGGGTCACTGTTGATGGGGCCCCGTGTATAGGGTGACCCCGGCTCTCGCAGGGCAGTCGGTCTGTTGGTCACCATTTTCTTCAGATTATTTCCATCTCTTCCTGACTTTTCATCCATCTTCCTCTTGCAGGATATGGAGCCGGGAATTATCCGCAGTTTGGGGCTCAGACAGGTAACCCCCCTGGGGATACACTAAGTGGTCCTAGATTTACCGGGTGTACACTGTCTGTTCCTAGATATACAGGGTATACACTGACTGGTCCTAGATATAGAGGGAGTTCATTGACTGGTACCAGATATGTGGGGATACACTGACTATTCCTTGATTCAAGGGGGTACACTGATGGGTCCTAGATACATGGGGGTACATGGTCCTAGATACTGATGTATCCTAGATTCAAGGGGGTACACGGATAGGTCCTAGATATTTGGAGGTACACTGATGGATTCTAGATACTTGGGGATACACTGATGGGTCCTAGATACTTGGGAGTATACTGATGGTTCCTAGATACTTGGGGTACACTGATGGGTCTTAGATATATGGGGGTACACTGATGGGTCCTAGATACATGGGGGTACACTGATGGGTCCTAGACACTTGGGGGTAAACTGATGGGTTCTAGATACATGGGGGTACACTAATATGTCCTAGAAACATGGGGGTACACTGAGTGGTCTTAGATACATGGGGGTACACTGATGGGTTCTAGATACTTGGGGGTACAGTGATGGGTTTTAGATACTTGGGGGTACACTGATGGGTCCTAGATGCTTGGGGGTACACTGATGGGTCCTAGATACTTGGGGGTACAGTGATGGGTTTTAGATACTTGGGGGTACACTGATGGGTTCTAGATACTTGGGGTACAGTGATGGGTCCTAGATACTTGGGGGTACACTGATGGGTCCTAGATACTTGGGGTACAGTGATGGGTCCTAGATACTTGGGGGTACACTGATGGGTTCTAGATACTTGGGGTACAGTGATGGGTCCTAGATACTTGGGGGTACACTGATGGGTCCTAGATACTTGGGGTACAGTGATGGGTCCTAGATACTTGGGGGTGAGGACAGGTCTAATACAATTAATAATCCTATGGTCTCTTCTTCAGGTTTTGGAAAACCTTCCAAGTCAGGTGAGAAGAAATCTCATTGTGGTCCTGTCCTTGTTATATGTGATTTCAGGGGTCACTGTTGATGGGGCCCCGTGTATAGGGTGACCCCGGCTCTCGCAGGGCAGTCTGGTCTGTTGGTCACCATTTCCTTTAGATTTTTTTCTATCTCTTCATAACTTTTCATCAATCTTCTTGTAGGATATGGAGCCGGGAATTATCCGCAGTTTGGGGCTCAGACAGGTAACCCCCTCCCCCCCAGTACTTACCTCCACTCCCGACTCATGCTCTGGGGATACACTAAGTGGTCCTAAATTTACCGGGTGTACACTGTCTGTTCCTAGATATACAGGGTATACACTGATTGTTCCTAGATATACAGGGTGCACACTGATTGTTCCTAGATATACAGGGTGTACACTGATTGGTCCTAGATATACAGGGTGTACACTGACTGGTCCTAGATATACAGGGTGTACACTGACTGGTCCTAAATATACAGGGTGTACACCGACTGGTTTTAGATATACAGGTGATACCCCGACTGGTCCTAGATATACAGGGTGTACACTGATTGGTCCTAGATATACAAGGTGTACACTGACTGGTCCTAGATATACAGGGTGTACACTGATTGGTCCTAGATATACAAGGTGTACACTGACTGGTCCTAGATATACAGGAGATACACTGACTGGTCCTAGATATACAGGGAATACACTGACTGGTCCTAGATATAAAGGAGATAAACTGACTGGTCCTAGATATACAGAAGATACACCAACTGGTCCTAGATATACAGGAGATATACCGACTGGTCCTAGATATACAGGGGATACACTGACTGGTCCTAGATATACAGGAGATACACTGACTGGTCCTTGGGGGTACACTGATGGGTCCCAGATACTTGGGGGTACACTGATGGGCCCTAGATACATGGGGGTACACTGATGGGTCCTATATACTTGGGGGTACACTAATGGGTCCTAGATACTTGGAGGTACACTGATGGGTCCTAGATACTTGGAGGTACACTGATGGGTCCTAGATAATTGGAAAACCTTCCAAGTCAGGTGAGAAGAAATCTCATTGTGGTCCTGTCCTTGTTATATGTGATTTCAGGGGTCACTGTTGATGGGGCCCCGTGTATAGGGTGACCCCGGCTCTCGCAGGGCAGTCTGGTCTGTTGGTCACTATTTCCTTTAGATTATTTCCATCTCTTCCTGACTTTTCATCGATCTTCCTCTTGCAGGATATGGAGCCGGGAATTATCCGCAGTTTGGGGCTCAGACAGGTAACCCCCCCCCCCCCAGTACTTACCTCCACTACCGACTCATGTTCTGACCACCCTTCATCAATGCTTCTTGTTTTTGATGTCTACAGGAAATGGAAACTATCCGCAAAACGGGGAACAAGCGGGTGGGTAATGATCACTGCCGTCTCTCTGAAGCCGTGCTCGCAGATTTTTATCTCTCTTTCGTGTTGTTGCCTCCGTTCCATTTAGTGTCTCTCTCTGGTATTCATTCCACCCTGACTGGTCCCAGATATACAGGAGATACACTGACTGGTCCTAGATATACAGGAGATATAGTGACTGGCCCTAGATATACAGGAGATATACTGACTGGTCCTAGATATACAGGAGATATAGTGACTGGTCCAAGATATACAGGAGATACACCAACTGGTCCTAGATATACAGGAGATACATTAACTGGTCCTAGATATACAGGAGATACTGTCTGGTCCTAGATACTTGGGGGTACACTGACTGGTCCTAGTAATATGGGAGTACACTGACTGGTCCTAGTTATATGAGGGTACGCTGACTGGTCCTAGTTATATGGGGGTACACTGACGGATCCTAGTTATATGAGGGTACACTGACTGGTCCTAGTTATATGGGGGTACACTGACTGGTCCTAGTTATATGAGGGTACACTGACTGGTCCTAGTTATATGAGGGTACACTGACTGGTCCTAGTTATATGAGGGGGTACACTGACTGATCCTAGTTATATGAGGGTACACTGACTGGTCCTAGTTATATGAGGGTACACTGACGGATCCTAGTTATATGAGGGTACACTGACTGGTCCTAGTTATATGAGGGTACACTGACTGGTCCTAGTTATATGGGGGTACACTGACTGATCCTAGTTATATGAGGGTACACTGACTGGTCCTAGTTATATGAGGGTACACTGACTGGTCCTAGTTATATGAGGGTACACTGACTGGTCCTAGTTATATGAGGGTACACTGACTGATCCTAGTTATATGAGGGTACACTGACTGGTCCTAGTTATATGAGGGTACACTGACTGGTCCTAGTTATATGAGGGTACACTGACTGGTCCTAGTTATATGAGGGTACACTGACTGGTCCTAGTTATATGAGGGTACACTGACTGGTCCTAGTTATATGAGGGTACACTGACTGGTCCTAGTTATATGAGGGTACACTGACGGATCCTAGTTATATGAGGGTACACTGACTGGTCCTAGTTATATGAGGGTACACTGACTGGTCCTAGTTATATGGGGGTACACTGACTGATCCTAGTTATATGAGGGTACACTGACTGGTCCTAGTTATATGAGGGTACACTGACTGATCCTAGTTATATGAGGGTACACTGACTGGTCCTAGTTATATGAGGGTACACTGACTGGTCCTAGATATATGAGGGTACACTGACTGGTCCTAGTTATATGAGGGTACACTGACTGGTCCTAGTTATATGAGGGTACGCTGACTGATCCTAGTTATATGAGGGTACACTGACTGGTCCTAGTTATATGAGGGTACACTGACTGGTCCTAGTTATATGAGGGTACACTAACTGGTCCTACTTATATGAGGGTACGCTGACTGGTCCTAGTTATATGAGGGTACACTGACTGGTCCAAGTTATATGGGGGTACACTGACTGGTCCTAGTTATATGAGGGTACACTGACTGGTCCTAGTTATATGAGGGTACACTGACTGGTCCTAGTTATATGAGGGTACACTGACTGGTCCTAGTTATATGAGGGTACACTGACTGGTCCTAGTTATATGGGGGTACACTGACTGGTCCTAGTTATGAGGGTACACTGACTGGTCCTAGTTATATGAGGGTACACTGACTGGTCCTAGTTATATGAGGGTACACTGACTGGTCCTAGTTGTATGAGGGTACGCTGACTGGTCCTAATTATATGGGGGTACACTGACTGGTCCTAGTTATATGAGGGTACGCTGACTGGTCCTAGTTATATGAGGGTACGCTGACTGGTCCTAGTTATGAGGGTACGCTGACTGGTCCTAGTTATATGGGGGTACACGGACTGGTCCTAGTTTAGATGAGGGTACGCTGACTGGTCCTAGTTAGATGAGGGTATGCTGACTGGTCCTAGTTATATGAGGGTACGCTGACTGGTCCTAGTTAGATGAGGGTATGCTGACTGGTCCTAGTTATATGAGGGTACACTGACTGGTCCTAGTTATATGAGGGTACACTGACTGGTCCTAGTTATATGGGGGTACACTGACTGGTCCTAGTTTATGAGGGTACACTGACTGGTCCAAGTTATATGGGGGTACACGGACTGGTCCTAGTTAGATGAGGGTACGCTGACTGGTCCTAGTTATATGAGGGTACGCTGACTGGTCCGAGTTATATGAGGGTACGCTGACTGGTCCTAGTTATATGAGGGTACGCTGACTGGTCCTAGTTATATGAGGGTACACTGACTGGTCCTAGTTATATGAGGGTACACTGACTGGTCCTAGTTATGAGGGTACACTGACTGGTCCTAGTTATGAGGGTACACTGACTGGTCCTAGTTATATGAGGGTACACTGACTGGTCCTAGTTATATGAGGGTACACTGACTGGTCCTAGTTATGAGGGTACACTGACTGGTCCTAGTTATGAGGGTACACTGACTGGTCCTCGTTATATGAGGGTATACTGACTGGTCCTAGTTATATGAGGGTACGCTGACTGGTCCTAGTTATGAGGGTACGCTGACTGGTCCTAGTTATATGGGGGTACATGGACTGGTCCTAGTTAGATGAGGGTATGCTGACTGGTCCTAGTTATATGAGGGTACACTGACTGGTCCTAGTTATATGAGGGTACGCTGACTGGTCCTAGTTATATGAGGTTACACTGACTGGTCCTAGTTATATGAGGGTACACTGACTGGTCCTAGTTATATGAGGGTACACTGACTGGTCCTAGTTAGATGAGGGTACGCTGACTGGTCCTAGTTATATGAGGGTACGCTGACTGGTCCTAGTTATATGGGGGTACACTGACTGGTCCTAGTTATATGAGGGTACACTGACTGGTCCTAGTTATATGAGGGTACACTGACTGGTCCTAGTTATATGAGGGTACACTGACTGGTCCTAGTTATATGAGGGTACACTGACTGGTCCTAGTTATATGAGGGTACACTGACTGGTCCTAGTTATATGAGGGTACACTGACTGGTCCTAGTTATATGAGGGTACACTGACTGGTCCTAGTTATATGAGGGTACGCTGACTGGTCCTAGTTATGAGGGTACGCTGACTGGTCCTAGTTATGAGGGTACGCTGACTGGTCCTAGTTATATGGGGGTACACTGACTGGTCCTAGTTAGATGAGGGTACGCTGACTGGTCCTAGTTATATGAGGGTACGACTGACTGGTCCTAGTTATATGGGGGTACACTGACTGGTCCTAGTTATATGAGGGTACGCTGACTGGTCCTAGTTATATGAGGGTACGCTGACTGGTCCTAGTTATATGAGGGTACACTGACTGGTCCTAGTTATATGAGGGTACACTGACTGGTCCTAGTTATATGGGGGTACACTGACTGGTCCTAGTTATGAGGGTACGCTGACTGGTCCTAGTTATATGGGGGTACACGGACTGGTCCTAGTTATATGAGGGTACGCTGACTGGTCCTAGTTATATGAGGGTACGCTGACTGGTCCTAGTTATATGAGGGTACGCTGACTGGTCCTAGTTATATGAGGGTACACTGACTGGTACTAGTTATATGAGGGTACACTGACTAGTCCTAGTTATATGAGGGTACGCTGACTGGTCCTAGTTATATGAGGGTACACTGACTGGTCCTAGTTATATGAGGGTACACTGACTGGTCCTAGTTATATTAGGGTACACTGACTGGTCCTAGTTATATTAGGGTACACTGACTGGTCCTAGTTATATGAGGGTACGCTGACTGGTCCTAGTTATATGAGGGTATGCTGACTGGTCCTAGTTATATTAGGGTACACTGACTGGTCCTAGTTATATGGGGGTTCACTGACTGGTCCTAGTTATTTGAAGGTACGCTGACTGGTCCTAGTTATATGGGGGTACACTGACTGGTCCTAGTTTTTTGTGGGTACACTGACTGGTCCTAGTTTTTAGTGGGTATGCTGACTGGTCCTAGTTTTTTGTGGGTACGCTGACTGGTCCTAGTTTTTTGTGGGTACGCTGACTGGTCCTAGTTTTTTGTGGGTACGCTGACTGGTCCTAGTTTTTTGTGGGTACGCTGACTGGTCCTAGTTTTTTGTGGGTACGCTGACTGGTCCTAGTTTTTTGTGGGTACGCTGACTGGTCCTAGTTTTTTGTGGGTACGCTGACTGGTCCTAGTTTTTTGTGGGTACGCTGACTGGTCCTAGTTTTTTGTGGGTACGCTGACTGGTCCTAGTTTTTTGTGGGTACGCTGACTGGTCCTAGTTTTTTGTGGGTACAATTACTGGTCCTAGTTATATGAGGGTACGCTGACTGGTCCTAGTTATATGAGGGTACGCTGACTGGTCCTAGTTATATGAGGGTACACTGACTGATCCTAGTTATATGAGGGTACACTGACTGATCCTAGTTATATGAGGGTATAGGCAAAATTTGCGATATTTCGCAAATTTTTGCCCGGTAATTAGCCATAAATTTGCAAATTCGAGAATTCGTGACCGCTAGTCATTTTTTTCTTGATTGTGAAAATTGGCAATGTAATATATTTGCAATAAAAATTCAAGATTACAATATTCACGATCAACACTAAGGGGTAGGCAACTTTCCTATTGGTTGCTAGGGATGTTGCTAGGGAAGTGCCGATATGGACGATAAATTCGCATTTAGAATACTTACGATCAACACTATTCGCGAATACGAATATATAGCACTATATTCTAAATATTCGCAAATTCTCGATGTGACGATATTCGCGATTCGAATAGTTGCGCTCAATACTACTTGGGGGTACACTGATGGGTCCTAGATACTTGGGGGTACACTGATGGGTCCTAGATACTTGGGGGTACACTGATGGGTCCTAGATACTTGGGGGTACACTGATGGGTCCTAGATACTTGGGGCTACACTGATGGGTCCTAGATACTTGGGGGTACACTAATGGATCCTAGATACTGGGGGTACACTGGGTCCTAGATATTTGGGGGTACACTGATGGGTCCTAGATACTGGGGGTACACTGATGGGTCCTAGATACTGGGGGTACACTGATGGGTCCTAGATACTTGGGGGTACACTGATGGGTCCTAGATACTTGGGGCTACACTGATGGGTCCTAGATACTTGGGGGTACACTGATGGGTCCTAGATACTTGGGGGTACACTGATGGGTCCTAGATACTTGGGGGTACACTGATGGATCCTAGATACTGGGGGTACACTGATGGGTCCTAGATACTTGGGGGTACACTGATGGGTCCTAGATACTTGAGGGTACACTGATGGGTCCTAGATACTTGGGGGTACACTGATGGGTCCTAGATACTTGGGGGTACACTGATGGGTCCTAGATACTTGGGGGTACACTGATGGGTCCTAGATACTTGGGGGTACACTGATGGGTCCTAGATATTTGGGGGTACACTGATGGGTCCTAGATACTTGGGGCTACACTGATGGGTCTTAGATACTTGGGGATACACTGATGGGTTCTAGATACTTGGGGGTACACTGATGGGTCCTAGATACACGAGGGAACAGTGATGGGTCTTAGATACTTGGGGGTGGGGACAGGTTTAATACAATGAGTTTAATCCTATGGTCTCTTCTTCAGGTTTTGGAAAACCTTCCAAGTCAGGTGAGAAGAAATCTCATTGTGGTCCTGTCCTTGTTATATGTGATTTCAGGGGTCACTGTTGATGGGGCCCCGTGTATAGGGTGACCCCGGCTCTCGCAGGGCAGTCTGGTCTGTTGGTCACCATTTCCTGTAGATTATTTCCATCTCTTCCTGACTTTTCATCCATCTTCCTCTTGCAGGATATGGAGCCGGGAATTATCCGCAGTTTGGGGCTCAGACAGGTAACCCCCCCCCCCCAGTACTTACCTCCACTCCCGACTCATGTTCTGACCACCCTTCATCAATGCTTCTTGTTTTTGATGTCTACAGGAAATGGGAACTATCCGCAAAACGGGGAACAAGCGGGTGGGTAATGATCACTGCCGTCTCTCTGAAGCCGTGCTCACAGATTTTTATCTCTCTTTTGTGTTGTTGCCTCCGTTCCATTTATGTGTCTCTCTCTCTTTTGCTTTTTTTTTATTTTGTTGTCTCTTTCTGTGGCCCTCTTTCTTTTTTATTGTCTCTTTCTGGTATTCATTCCACCCTGACTGGTCCTAGATATACAGGAGATACACTGACTGGTCCTAGATATACAGGAGATACACTGACTGGTCCTAGATATACAGGAGATACACTGACTGGTCCTAGATATACAAGAGATACACTGACTGGTCCTTGATATACAGGAGATACACTGACTGGTCCTAGATATACAGGGGATATAGTGACTGGTCCTAAATATATATAAAACACACGGTCTGGTCCTAGATACTTAGGGGTACAATGATGGGTCCTACATACATGGGGGTACACTGACTGGTCCTAGATATACAGCTGTACACTAAATGGTCCTAGATATACAGGAGACACACCAACTTTTCCTAGATATACAGGGGATACATTGACTGCTCCTAGATATACAGAGTGTACACTGACTGGTCCTGGATATACAGAGTGTACACTGACTGGTCCTGGATATACAGGGGATACACTGACTGGTCCTGGATATACAGGGGATACACTGACTGGTCCTAGATATTCAGGGGATACACTGACTATTTCTAATTATATATAAAAAAACACTGGCTGTTCCTAGATACTTGGAGTTACACTGATGGGTCCTAGATATACAGAGTGTACATTGAATGGTCCTAGATATATACAGGGGATACACTGACTGGTCCTAGATATACGGGAGATACACTAACTGGTCCTAGTTATACAGGAGATACACTGACTGGTCCTAGATATACAGGAGATACACTGACTGGTCCTAGATATACAGGAGATACACTGACTGGTCCTAGATATACAGGAGATACACTGACTGGTCCTAGATATACAGGAGATACACTGACTGGTCCTAGATATACAGGAGATACACTGACTGGTCCTAGATATACAGGAGATACACTGACTGGTCCTAGATATACAGGAGATACACTGACTGGTCCTAGATATACAGGAGATACACCGATTGGTCCTAGATATACAGGAGATACACCGACTGGTCCTAGATATAAGGGAGATACACAGTGTATCTCCTGTATATCTAGGAGCAGTCAGACTGGTCCAAGTTATACAGGGTGTACACTGACTGGTCTTAGATATGCAGGGTGTACACTGACTGGTCCTAGATATACAGGAGATACCCCGACTGGTCCTAGATATACAGGAGATACACTGACTGGTCCTAGTTATACAGGGTGTACACTGACTGGTCCTAGATATGCAGGGTGTACACTGACTGGTCCTAGATATACAGGAGATACCCCGAATGGTCCTAGATATACAGGAGATATACTGACTGGTCCTAGTTATACAGGGTGTACACTGACTGGTCCTAGATATACAGGAGATACACTGACTGGTCCTAGATATACAGGAGATACACTGACTGGTGCTAGATATACAGGAGATACACTGACTGGTCCTAGATATACAGGAGATACACTGACTGGTCCTAGATATACAGGAGATACACTGACTGGTCCTAGATATACAGGAGATACACTGACTGGTCCTAGATATACAGGAGATACACTGACTGGTCCTAGATATACAGGGTGTACACTGACTGGTCCTAGATATACAGGAGATATAGTGACTGGTCCTAGATATACAGGAGATACACTGACTGGTGCTAGATATACAGGAGATACACTGACTGGTCCTAGATATACAGGAGATACACTGACTGGTCCTAGATATACAGGAATACACTATGGTCCTAGATACAGGAGATAGTGACTGGTCCTAGATAGATACACTGACTGGTGCTAGATATACAGGAGATACACTGACTGGTCCTAGATATACAGGAGATACACTGACTGGTCCTAGATATACAGGAGATACACTAATTGGTCCTAGATATACAGGAGATACACTGACTATTTCTAATTATATATAAAAAACACTGGCTGTTCCTAGATACTTGGAGTTACACTGATGGGTCCTAGATATACAGAGTGTACATTGAATGGTCCTAGATATATACAGGGGATACACTGACTGGTCCTAGATATACGGGAGATACACTAACTGGTCCTAGTTATACAGGAGATACACTGACTGGTCCTAGATATACAGGAGATACACTGACTGGTCCTAGATATACAGGAGATACACTGACTGGTCCTAGATATACAGGAGATACACTGACTGGTCCTAGATATACAGGAGATACACTGACTGGTCCTAGATATACAGGAGATACACCGATTGGTCCTAGATATACAGGAGATACACCGACTGGTCCTAGATATAAGGGAGATACACAGTTTATCTCCTGTATATCTAGGAGCAGTTAGACTGGTCCTAGTTATACAGGGTGTACACTGACTGGTCTTAGATATGCAGGGTGTACACTGACTGGTCCTAGATATACAGGAGATACCCCGACTGGTCCTAGATATACAGGAGATACACTGACTGGTCCTAGTTATACAGGGTGTACACTGACTGGTCCTAGATATGCAGGGTGTACACTGACTGGTCCTAGATATACAGGAGATACCCCGAATGGTCCTAGATATACAGGAGATATACTGACAGGTCCTAGTTATACAGGGTGTACACTGACTGGTCCTAGATATACAGGAGATACACTGACTGGTCATAGATATACAGTAGATACACTGACTGGTGCTAGATATACAGGAGATACACTGACTGGTCCTAGATATACAGGAGATACACTGACTGGTCCTAGATATACAGGAGATACACTGACTGGTCCTAGATATACAGGAGATACACTGACTGGTCCTAGATATACAGGAGATACACTGACTGGTCCTAGATATACAGGGTGTACACTGACTGGTCCTAGATATACAGGAGATATAGTGACTGGTCCTAGATATACAGGAGATACACTGACTGGTGCTAGATATACAGGAGATACACTGACTGGTCCTAGATATACAGGAGATACACTGACTGGTCCTAGATATACAGGAGATACACTGACTGGTCCTAGATATACAGGAGATACACTGACTGGTCCTAGATATACAGGGTGTACACTGACTGGTCCTAGATATACAGGAGATACACTGACTGGTGCTAGATATACAGGAGATATAGTGACTGGTCCTAGACATACAGGAGATACACTGACTGGTCCTAGATATACAGAGTGTACACTGACTGGTCCTAGATATACAGGGTGTACACTGACTGGTGCTAGATATTCAGGATATGAGGGTTCTATGTCTCCTTGGGGAGAGAGCGCCTCAATCGGCGTGAGGAGACTTATAGGTCATTCTTGTTCCTCTGATGGTGATGGAAATGAGCTCTTATCAATCTCCGCCTCTAATGCTACCAGATGTAAGGCCGCAATCCTAAAAGTCAGCATTCATAACTTTAACCCCTTAGTGACCACCCATACGCCTTTTTACGGCCCGCCGCATGTAAAGTGCTGACAGAGGGAGTGGAATCCCTCTGTCTCCTATCGGTACCCCACAAATGCGATTGTGGGGTGCCGATGTGTGTGAAAGCTGGAAGGGGTCTTATGAAATAAAAAAATTATATTAAAAAAATTACACTTTGTTTTCCATTGAAAATACGCTTCTTAATGTAAAAAAATTGCCCAAAAAATCTCCCCCATATGTTTGGTATTGCCGCGTCCGTAACGACCCAGACGACATAATTATCAATTATTTTATCCCCTACGGTGAACGGCATAAAAAAAAAAAAGACAGAATTGCTAATTTATTCTTAGTAGCCACCGAAAAAACTTAATAACAAGCGATCAAAAAAAGCCATTTTCTCCAAAATGATACCAATGAAAGATACAAGTCATCCTGCAAAAAATAAGCCCTCCTAAAACTGAATAGAAAGAAAAATAAAAAAGTTATGGGTTTTGAGAAGCGGAATTGCAAAAACATTTTTTTCTTTAAAAAAAAACGGGTTTTATTGCAAAAAAATAGTAAAACATAAAAAAAACGATGTATTTGGTATAACTGTAATCGTACTGACCCAGAGAATAAATAAGTTATTTATACTGAAAAATAAATGCCGTAAAATTTGACGGAAAAACGCAGTGGCAGTATTGCTGTTTTTCCCATCTCTCTCCCAGAAAGAGTTAAAAAAAGTTGATCAGAAAGTTATGTATACCCCAAAATGAAAAACTACAACTTGTCCCAAAAAAACAAGCCCTCATAAAGCTATATAGATGGAAAACTAAAAAATTTTTAGCTCTTGGAATGCGACGATGAAAAAAGGAAGAAAAACGCTTAGTCAGTAAAAAACAGGCCCAAAACAGGCTGGTCACTAAAGGGTTAAATAATCCTTGAGAAATGACTCGTATATTAAATAAGCCAGCATCACATCTGCAGAAAGCTGTTTCAGGGCCTGATTTAGGCCTCTCACCCAGTTAGGCCAAAACTCTGCTCTGCACTGATGAGGGGTAATCACCCCAAAACACTGTCTGCAGATGAGGTGCTGGCTTATTTAATATCCGAGTCATTTCTCAGAGGCTTATTTAAAGGGTTGAACATTAACTTAAAGGGTATCTGGTTGCAATAGAGGCGGGGCTTGGTAAGAGCTCATTTGCATCCCTTTCTCCCTAGATATATAAGAGATTCACCGACTGGTCCTAGATATACAGGGGGACACACTGACTGTTTCTACATATTCAGGGTATACACCGACTGGTCCTAGATATATAGAGGACACAATGACTGATCCTAGTTACTTGGTTACACTGATTGGTCATAGATACATGGGGTACACAGATGGTTCCTAGATATAAGTGGGTACTCTGACTGGTCCTATATATATGAGGGCACGCTGACTGGTCCTACATTCTTGAGAGTACACTGATGGGTCCTAGTCACTTGGGGGTACACTGATGGGTCCTAGTCACTTGGGGGTACACTGATGGGTCCTAGTCACTTGGGGGTACACTGATGGCTCCTAGATACTTGGGGGTACACTGATGGCTCCTAGATACTTGGGGGTACACTGATGGGTCCTAGATACCTGGGAATACACTAATGGGTCCCAGATATATGAGGGTACTCTGACGGGTCCTACATTCTTAAAGCACACTGATGGGTCCTAGATACTTGGGGCTACACTGATGGGTCCTAGATACTTGGGGGTACACTGATGGGTACTAGATACTTGGGGGTACACTGATGGGTACTAGATACTTGGGGGTACACTGATGGGTCCTAGATACTTGGGGGTACACTGATGGGTCCTAGTCACTTGGGGGTACACTGATGGGTCCTAGTCACTTGGGGGTACACTGATGGGTCCTAGTCACTTGGGGGTACACTGATGGGTCCTAGATACTTGGGGGTACACTGATGGCTCCTAGATACTTGGGGGTACACTGATGGCTCCTAGATACTTGGGGGTACACTGATGGGTACTAGATACTTGGGGGTACACTGATGGGTCCTAGATACTTGGGGGTACACTGATGGGTACTAGATACTTGGGGGTACACTGATGGGTACTAGATACTTGGGGGTACACTGATGGGTCCTAGATACTTGGGGGTACACTGATGGGTCCTAGATACTTGGGGGTACACTGATGGGTCTTAGATATATGGGGGTACACTGATGGGTCTTAGATATATGGGGGTACACTGATGGGTCTTACATATATGGGGTTACACTGATGGGTCCTAGATACTTGGGGGTACACTGATGCATCTTAGATATATGGGGGTACACAAATGGATCCTAGATACTTGGGGGTACACTGATTGGTCCTAGATACTTGGGGCTACACTGATGGGTCTTAGATACTGGGGTACACTGATGGTTCCTAGATACTGGGGGTACACTGATGGGATCTAGATACTTGGGGCTACACTGATGGGTCTTAGATACTTGGGGGTACACTGATGGGTCCAAGATACTTGGGGTACACTGATGGGTCCTAGATACTTGGGGGTACACTGATGGGTCCTAGATACTTGGGGGTACACTGATGGGTCTTAGATACTTGGGGTACACTGATGGGTCCTAGATACTTGGGGGTACACTGATGGGTCCTAGATACTTGGGGGTACATTGATGGGTCCTAGATACTTGGGGGTACACTGATGGGTCCTAGATACTTGGGGGTACACTGATGGGTCCTAGATACCTGGGGGTGGGGACAGGTCTAATACAATGAGTAATCCTATGGTCTCTTCTTCAGGTTTTGGAAAACCTTCCAAGTCAGGTGAGAAGAAATCTCATTGTGGTCCTGTCCTTGTTATATGTGATTTCAGGGGTCACTGTTGATGGGGCCCCGTGTATAGGGTGACCCCGGCTCTCGCAGGGCAGTCTGCTCTGTTGGTCACCATTTCCTGTAGATTATTTCCATCTCTTCCTGACTTTTCATCCATCTTCCTCTTGCAGGATATGGAGCCGGGAATTATCCGCAGTTTGGGGCTCAGACAGGTAACCCCCCAGTACTTACCTCCACTCCCGACTCATGTTCTGACCACCCTTCATCAATGCTTCTTGTTTTTGATGTCTACAGGAAATGGGAACTATCCGCAAAACGGGGAACAAGCGGGTGGGTAATGATCACTGCCGTCTCTCTGAAGCCGTGCTCACAGATTTTTATCTCTTTCGTGTTCATTCCACCCTGACTGGTCCTAGATATACAGGAGATATAGCGACTGGTCCTAGATATACAGAAATACACTGACTGGTCCTAGATATACAGGAGATATAGTGACTGGTTATAGATATACAGGGAATACAATGACTGGTCCTAGATATATAGGGAATACACTGACTGGTCCAAGATATACAGGGGGTACACTGACTGGTCCTAGATATACAGGGGGTACAGTGATAGGTCCTTGAAACAGGAGGTACACTGATGGGTCTTAGATATATGGGGGTACACTGATCGGTCCTAGATACTTGGGGGTACACTGATGCATCTTAGATACTTGGGGGTACACAGATAGATCCTAGATACTTGGGGGTACACTGATGGGTCTTAGATACTTGGAGGCACACTGATGGTTCCTAGATACTAGGGGTTCACTGATGGGTCCTAGATACTTGGGGGTACACTGATGGGTCCTAGATACTTGGGGGTACACTGATGGGATCTAGATACATGGGGCTTCACTGATGGGTCTTAGATACTTGGGGGTACATTGATGGGTGCTAGATACTTGGGGGTACACTGATGGGTCCTAGATACTTGGGGGTACACTGATGGGTCCTAGATACTTGGGGGTACACTGATGGGTCCTAGATACTTGGGGGTACAGTGATGGGTCCTAGATACTTGGGGGTACACTGGTGGGTCCTAAATACTTGGGGGTACACTGATGGGTCCTAGATACTTGGGGGTACACTGATGGGTCCTAGATACTTGGGGGTACACTGATGGGTCCTAGATACTTGGGGTACACTGATGGGTCCTAGATACTTGGGGGTACACTGATGGGTCTTAGATACTTGGGGGTACACTGATGGGTCCTAGATACTTGGGGGTACACTGATGGTTCCTAGATACTTGGGGGTACACTGATGGGTCCTAGATACTTGGGGGTACACTGATGGGTCCTAGATACTTGGGGGTACACTGATGGTTCCTAGATACTTGGGGGTACACTGATGGGTCCTAGATACTTGGGGGTACACTGATGGGTCCTAGATACTTGGGGGTACACTGATGGGTCCTAGATACTTGGGGGTACACTGATGGGTCCTAGATACTTGGGGGTACACTGATGGGTTCTAGATACTTGGGGTACACTGATGGGTCTTAGATACTTGGGGGTACACTGATGGGTCTTAGATACTTGGGGTACACTGATGGGTCCTAGATACTTGGGGTACACTGATGGTTCCTAGATACTTGGGGGTACACTGATGGTTCCTAGATACTTGGGGGTATACTGATGGGTCCTAGATACTTGGGGGTACACTGATGGGTCCTAGATACTTGGGGGTACACTGATGGTTCCTAGATACTTGGGGGTACACTGATGGGTCCTAGATACTTGGGGGTACACTGATGGGTCCTAGATACTTGGGGGTACACTGATGGGTCCTAGATACTTGGGGGTACACTGATGGGTCCTAGATACTTGGGGGTACACTGATGGGTCCTAGATACTTGGGGGTACACTGATGGGTCCTAGATACTTGAGGGTACACTGATGGGTCCTAGATACTTGGGGGTACACTGATGGGTCCTAGATACTTGGGGGTACACTGATGGGTCCTAGATACTTGGGGGTACACTGATGGGTCCTAGATACTTGGGGGTACACTGATGGGTTCTAGATACTTGGGGTACACTGATGGGTCTTAGATACTTGGGGGTGGGGACAGGTTTAATACAATGAGTAATCCTATGGTCTCTTCTTCAGGTTTTGGAAAACCTTCCAAGTCAGGTGAGAAGAAATCTCATTGTGGTCCTGTCCTTGTTATATGTGATTTCAGGGGTCACTGTTGATGGGGCCCCGTGTATAGGGTGACCCCGGCTCTCGCAGGGCAGTCTGCTCTGTTGGTCACCATTTCCTTTAGATTATTTCCATCTCTTCCTGACTTTTCATCCATCTTCCTCTTGCAGGATATGGAGCCGGGAATTATCCGCAGTTTGGGGCTCAGACAGGTAACCCCCCAGTACTTACCTCCACTCCCGACTCATGTTCTGACCACCCTTCATCAATGCTTCTTGTTTTTGATGTCTACAGGAAATGGGAACTATCCGCAAAACGGGGAACAAGCGGGTGGGTAATGATCACTGCCGTCTCTCTGAAGCCGTGCTCGCAGATTTTTATCTCTTTTTCGTGTTCATTCCACCCTGACTGGTACTAGATATACAGGAGATACACTGACTGGTCCTACATATACAGGAGATATAGTGACTGGTCCTAGATATACAGAGATACATTGACTGGTCCTAGATATACAGAGATACACTGACTGGTCCTAGATATACAGGGAATACACTGACTGGTCCTAGATATACAGAAGATATAGCGACTGGTCCTAGATTTACAGGAGATACACTGACTGGTCCTAGATATACAGGGGATACACCGACTGGTCCTAGATTTACAGGAGATACACTGACTGGTCCTAGATATACAGGGAATACACTGACTGGTCCTAGATATACAGGAGATATAGTGACTGGCCCTAGATATAAATGAGATATACTGACTGGTCCTAGATATACAGGGAATACACTGACTGGTCCTAGATATGCAGGAGATACACTGACTGGTCCTAGATATACAGGAGATATAGTGACTGGTCCTAGATATACAGGAAATACACTGACTGGTCAAAGATATACAGGAGATATAGTGACTGGTCCTAGATATACAGGAGATATAGTGACTGGTACTAGATATACATGGAATACACTGAATAGTCGTAGATATACAGGGGGTACAGCGATAGGTCCTAGATACTTTGGGGTACACTGATGGGTCCTACATACTTTGGGGTACACTGATGGGATCTAGATACTTGGTGCTACACTGATGGGTCTTAGATACTTGGGGGTACACTGATGGGTCCTAGATACTTGGGGCTACACTGATGGTTCCTAGATACTGGGGGTACACTGATGGATCCTAGATACTTGGGGGTACACTGATGGGTCCTAGATACTTGGGGGTACACTGATGGTTCCTAGATACTGGGGGTACACTGATGGTTCCTAGATACTGGGGGTACACTGATGGGATCTAGATACTTGGGGCTACATTGATGGGTCTTAGATACTTGGGGGTACACTGATGGGTCCTAGATACTTGGGGGTACACTGATGGTTCCTAGATACTTGGGGGTACACTGATGGGTTCTAGATACTTGGGGGTACACTGATGGGTCCTAGATACTTGGGGGTACACTGATGGGTCCTAGATACTTGGGGGTACACTGATGGGTCCTAGATACTTGGGGGTACACTGATGGGTTCTAGATACTTGGGGGTACACTGATGGGTCCTAGATACTTGGGGGTACACTGATGGGTCCTAGATACTTGGGGGTACACTGATGGGTCCTAGATACTTGGGGTACACTGATGGGTCCTAGATACTTGGGGGTACACTGATGGGTCTTAGATACTTGGGGGTACACTGATGGGTCCTAGATACTTGGGGGTACACTGATGGTTCCTAGATACTTGGGGGTACACTGATGGTTCCTAGATACTTGGGGGTATACTGATGGGTCCTAGATACTTGGGGGTACACTGATGGGTCCTAGATACTTGGGGGTACACTGATGGTTCCTAGATACTTGGGGTACACTGATGGGTCCTAGATACTTGGGGGTACACTGATGGGTCCTAGATACTTGGGGGTACACTGATGGGTCCTAGATACTTGGGGGTACACTGATGGGTCCTAGATACTTGGGGGTACACTGATGGGTCCTAGATACTTGGGGGTACACTGATGGGTCCTAGATACTTGGGGGTACACTGATGGGTCCTAGATACTTGGGGGTACACTGATGGGTCTTAGATACTTGGGGATACACTGATGGGTTCTAGATACTTGGGGGTACACTGATGGGTCCTAGATACTTGGGGGTACAGTGATGGGTCCTAGATACTTGGGGGTACACTGATGGGTTCTAGATACTTGGGGTACACTGATGGGTCTTAGATACTTGGGGGTGAGGACAGGTCTAATACAATGAGTAATCCTATGGTCTCTTCTTCAGGTTTTGGAAAACCTTCCAAGTCAGGTGAGAAGAAATCTCATTGTGGTCCTGTCCTTGTTATATGTGATTTCTGGGGTCACTGTTGATGGGGCCCGTGTATAGAGTGACCCGGCTCTCGCAGGGCAGTCTGCTCTGTTGGTCACCATTTCCTTTAGATTATTTCCATCTCTTCCTGACTTTTCATCCATCTTCCTCTTGCAGGATATGGAGCCGGGAATTATCCGCAGTTTGGGGCTCAGACAGGTAACCCCCCCCCCCTCCAGTACTTACCTCCACTCCCGACTCATGTTCTGACCACCCTTCATCAATGCTTCTTGTTTTTGATGTCTACAGGAAATGGGAACTATCCGCAAAACGGGGAACAAGCGGGTGGGTAATGATCACTGCCGTCTCTCTGAAGCCGTGCTCACAGATTTTTATCTCTCTTTCGTGTTCATTCCACCCTGACTGGTCCTAGATATACAGGAGATACACTGACTGGTCCTAGATATACAGAAATACACTGACTGGTCCTAGATATACAGAAGATATAGTGACTGGTCCTAGATATACAGGAGATACACTGACTGGTCCTAGATATACAGCAGATACACTGACTGGTCCTAGATATACAGGAGATATAGTGACTGGTCCTAGATATACAGGGAATACACTGTCTAGTCCTAGATATACAGGAGATATAGTGACTGGTCCTAGATATACAGGAGATATAGTGACTGGTCCTAGATATACAGGAGATATAGTGACTGGTCCTAGATATACAGGAGATATAGTGACTGGTCCTAGATATAGAGGAGATATACTGACTGGTTATAGATATACAGGAGATACACTGACTGGTCCTAGATATACAGGAGATATAGTGACTGGTCCTAGATATACAGGAGATACACTGACTGGTCCTAGATATACAGGAGATACACTGACTGGTCCTAGATATACAGGGAATTCACTGACTGGTCCTAGATATACAGGAGATATAGTGACTGGTCATAGATATACAGGGAATACACTGACTGGTCCTAGATATACAGGGAATACACTGACTGGTCCTAGATATACAGGAGACATACTGACTGGTCCAAGATATACAGGAGATATACTGACTGGTCCTAGATATACAGGAGATATACTGACTGGTCCAAGATATACAGGAGATATACTGACTGGTCCTAGATATACAGGGAATACACTGAATGGTCGTAGATATACAGGGGGTACAGTGATAGGTCCTTGAAACAGGAGGTACACTGATGGGTCTTAGATATATGGGGGTACACTGATGGGTCCTAGATACTTGACGGTACACTGATGGGTCCTAGATATTTGGGGTACACTGATGGGTCCTAGATACTTGGGGTACACTGATGGGTCCTAGATACTTGGGGGTACACTCATGGGTCCTAGATACTTGGGGGTACACTGATGGTTTTTAGATACTTGGGGGTACACTGATGGGTTCTAGATACTTGGGGGTACACTGATGGGTCTTAGATATATAGGGGTACACTGAGGGGTCTTAGATATATGGGTGTACACTGATGAGTTCTAGATACTTGGGGGTACACTGATAGGTCCTAGATACTTGGGGGTACACTGACAGATCCTAGATACTTGGGGGTACACTGATGGTTACTAGATACTTGGGGGTACACTGATGGGTCCTAGATACTTTGGGGTACACTAATGGGTCCTAGATACTTGGGGGTACACTGATGCATCTTAGATACTGGGGGTACACTGATGGTTCTTAGATACTTGGTGGTACACTGATGCGTCTTAGATACTGGGGGTACACTGATGGTTCCTAGATACTTGGGGGTACACTGATGTGTTTTAGATACTTGGGGGTATACTGATGGGTTCTAGATACTTGGGGGTACACTGATGGGTCTTAGATATATAGGGGTACACTGAGGGGTCCTAGATATATGGGTGTACACTGATGAGTCCTAGATACTTGGGGGTACACTGATGGGTCCTAGATACTTGGGGGTACACTGATGCGTCTTAGATACTGGGGGTACACTGATGGTTCCTAGATACTTGGGGGTACACTGATGTGTTTTAGATACTTGGGGGTATACTGATGGGTTCTAGATACTTGGGGGTACACTGATGGGTCTTAGATATATAGGGGTACACTGAGGGGTCTTAGATACTTGGGGGTACACTGATGGGTCCTAGATACTTGGGGGTACACTGATGGGTCCTAGATACTTGGTGGTACACTGATGGGTCCTAGATACTTGGTGGTACACTGATGGGTCTTAGATATATTGGGGTACACTGATGTGCCTTAGATATATGGGGGTACGCTGATGGGACCTGGATACTTGGGGGTACACTGATGGGTCCTAGATACTTGGGGGTACACTGATGGGTCCTAGATACTTGGGGGTACACTGATGGGTCCTAGATACTTGGGGGTACACTGATGGGTATTAGACACTTGGGGGTACACTGTTGGGTCCTAGATACTTAAGGGTACACTGATAGGTCTTAGATATATGGGGCTACACTGATGGGACCTAAATTCTTGGGGGTACACTAATGGGTCCCAGATATCTGAGGGTACTCTGACTGGTCCTACATTCTTGAAGGTACACTGATGGGTCTTAGATATAGGGGGTACACTGATGGGTCTTAGATATATGGGGGTACACTGATGGGTCTTAGATATGTGTGGGTACACTGATGGGTCCTAGATACTTGGGGGTCCACTGATGGGTCCTAGATACTTGGGGGTCCACTGATGGGTTCTAGATACTTGGGGGTACACTGATGGGGTCTAGATACTTGGGGGTACACTGATGGGTCCTAGGTACTTGGGGGTACTCTGATGGGTTCTAGATACTTGAGGGTATACTGATAGGTCTTAGATATATAGGGGTACACTGATGGGTCCTAGATACTTAAGGGTACACTGATAGGTCTTAGATATATAGGGGTACACTGATGGGTCCTAGATACTTGGGGGTACACTGATAGGTCCTAGATACTTGGAGGTACACTGATTGGTCCTAGATACTTTGGGGTACACTGATCGGTCCTAGATACTTGGGGGTACACTGATAGGTCCTAGATACTTGGGGGTACACTGATGGGTCCTAGATACTTTGGGGTACACTGATGAGCGCTAGATACTTAGGGGTACACTGATGGGCCCTAGATACATGGGGGTACACTGATGGGTCTTAGATACTTGGGTACACTGATGGTTCCTAGATACTGGGGGTACACTGATGGGTCCTAGATACTTGGGGGTACACTGATGGGTCCTAGTTACTTGGGGGTACACTGATGGGTTCTAGATACTTGGGGGTACACTGATGGGTCCTAGATATTTGGGGGTACACTGATGGGTCCTAGATACTTGGGGGTACACTGATGGGTCCTAGATACTTGGGGGTACACTGATGGGTCCTAGATTCTTGGGGGTACACTGATGGGTCCTAGATACTTGGGGGTACACTGATGGGTCCTAGATACTTGGGGGTACATTGATGGGTCCTAGATACTTGGGGGTACACTGATGGGTCCTTGATACACGGGGGTACAGTGATGGGTCCTAGATACTTGGGGGTGAGGACAGGTCTAATACAATGAGTAATCCTATGGTCTCTTCTTCAGGTTTTGGAAAACCTTCCAAGTCAGGTGAGAAGAAATCTCATTGTGGTCCTGTCCTTGTTATATGTGATTTCAGGGGTCACTGTTGATGGGGCCCCGTGTATAGGGTGACCCCGGCTCTCGCAGGGCAGTCTGCTCTGTTGGTCACCATTTCCTTTAGATTATTTCCATCTCTTCCTGACTTTTCATCCATCTTCCTCTTGCAGGATATGGAGCCGGGAATTATCCGCAGTTTGGGGCTCAGACAGGTAACCCCCCCCCCAGTACTTACCTCCACTCCCGACTCATGTTCTGACCCCCCTTCATCAATGCTTCTTGTTTTTGATGTCTACAGGAAATGGGAACTATCCGCAAAACGGGGAACAAGCGGGTGGGTAATGATCACTGCCGTCTCTCTGAAGCCGTGCTCTCAGATTTTTATCTCTCTTTCGTGTTGTTGCCTCCGTTCCATTTATGTTTCTCTCTCTGTGGCTTCCTTTCCATTTTACTGTCTCTCTCTGTGGCCCTCACTTTATTTTTTGTCTCTCTCTCTCTCTGGCCTCCTTTCCATTTTGGAGTCTCCTTCATTTAGTGTCTCTCTCTGTGGTCTCCCATTTTGTTGTCTCTCTCTGTGGCCTCCTTTCCATTTTGGTGTCTCCTTCATTTAGTGTCTCTCTCTGTGGTCTCCCTTCCATTTTATTGTCTCTCTCTGTGGCCCTCACTTTATTTTTTGTCTCTCTCTCTCTCTGGCCTCCTTTCCATTTTGGTGTCTCCTTCATTTAGTGTCTCTCTCTGTGGTCTCCCATTTTGTTGTCTCTCTCTGTGGCCTCCTTTCCATTTTGGTGTCTCCCACTCTGTGGCCTCCTTTTCATTTAGTGTCTCTCTCTGTGGTCTCCCTTCCATTTTACTGTCTCTCTCTGTGCCCCCCCCCCTTTATTTTGTGTCTCCTTCTTTGGCCTCCTTTCCATTTGCTGTCTCTCGGCGTTTTCTCTCCCATTTTGTGGTCTCCCTCCGTGATCTCACTGCCCCCATTCCTGTGTTGCTCTCTTACTGTGGCCTGAATATGATCCTCCGTGTTTTCTGCTGGTTTTGGCCGTGTCTCATGATCTTTCTTCTGTCCTCAGGATACAGATCTGGGAACTACCCGCGGTTCGGAGCCCAAGCAGGTATCCTCCTGAGAAGCCTCCATCACCTTCCTCCCTCCATGTATATGACTCTGTTCCATCTCTCTTAACCCTTCCTCTGCTTATCTCTCCAGGTTATGGGAACGGTGCTGGTCTGTACCCCAGTAACTTCCAACAGCAAGGTACCAGTATTACCATCTGTGTCCACCAAACACAGGCTCCCGCTCCCCCACATTAAGATACCAGTCCTCAGGACACATGTCCACCCAGTACTTAGATTTGAGTCTGAGGAAGTCGTCACCGCATGACTTGCCCCCCAAGAAAATCATAAGATGAGTCTACGACTCCAACCAGTAGAAGCCAGGAGGAACCTCCATGTCTTGTGTAGATATCAGAGGGAAGTGGGTCAGGAGTGGTCAGGAATAAAGGGATCAGGAGTGATCAGGAATAAAGAAATCATGAGTGATCAGGAATAAAGGGATCATGAGTGATTGGAAATAAAGGGATCAGGAATGATCAGGAAAAAGGATCAGGAGGAATCAGGAATAAAGGGATCAGGATTGATCAGGAATAAAGGGATCATGAGTGATCAGGAAGAAAGGGATTATGAGTGATCAGGAATAAAGGGATCAGGAGTGATCAGGAAGAACGGGATAAGGAGTGATCAGGAAGAAAGGGATCATGAGTGATCAGGAAGAAAGGGATCATGAGTGATCAGGAAGAAAGGGATCAGGAATGATCAGGAATAGAGGGATCATGAGTGATCAGGAATAGAGGGATCATGAGTGATCAGGAAGAAAAGGGATCAGGAATGATCAGGAATAAAGGGATCATGAGTGATCAGGAATAAAGGGATCATAAGTGATTGGAAATAAAGGGATCAGGAATGATCAGGAAAAAGGATCAGGAGGAATCAGGAATAAAGGGATCAGGATTGAACAGGAATAAAGGGATCAGGAGTGATCAGGATTAAAGGGATAAGGAGTGATCAGGAATAAAGGAATCAGGACTGATCAGGAATAAAGGGATCAGGAGTGATCATGAAAAAAGGAATCAAGAGAGATCTGGAATGATCAGAAATAAAAGGATCAGGAGTGAATATATATAAAGAGAACCTGTCACCATGTAATCTGCAGGCAGCATGTTATAGAGCAGGAGGAGCTGAGCAGATTATATATACAGAGAACATGTCACCATGTAATCTGCAGGCAGCGTGTTATAGAGCAGGAGGAGCTGAGCAGATTATATATACACAGAACCTGTCACCATGTAATCTGCAGGCAGTGTGTTATAGAGCAGGAGGAGCTGAGCAGATTATATATACAGAGAACCTGTCACCATGTAATCTGCAGGCAGCGTGTTATAGAGCAGGAGGAGCTGAGCAGATTATATATAAAGAGAACCTGTCACCGTGTAATCTGCAGGCAGTGTGTTATAGAGCAGGAGGAGCTGAGCAGATTATATATACAGAGAACCTGTCACCATGTAATCTGCAGGCAGTGTGTTATAGAGCAGGAGGAGCTGAGCAGATTATATATACAGAGAACATGTCACCATGTAATCTGCAGGCAGCGTGTTATAGAGCAGGAGGAGCTGAGCAGATTATATATAGAGAACCTGTCACCATGTAATCTGCAGGCAGTGTGTTATAGAGCAGGAGGAGCTGAGCAGATTATATATACAGAGAACCTGTCACCATGTAATCTGCAGGCAGCGTGTTATAGAGCAGGAGGAGCTGAGCAGATTATATATAGAGAACCTGTCACCATGTAATCTGCAGGCAGCGTGTTATAGAGCAGGAGGAGCTGAGCAGATTATATATAAAGAGAACCTGTCACCATGTAATCTGCAGGCAGCGTGTTATAGAGCAGGAGGAGCTGAGCAGATTATATATAAAGAGAACCTGTCACCATGTAATCTGCAGGCAGCGTGTTATAGAGCAGGAGGAGCTGAGCAGATTATATATAAGAGAACCTGTCACCATGTAATCTGCAGGCAGTGTGTTATAGAGCAGGAGGAGCTGAGCAGATTATATATACACAGAACCTGTCACCATGTAATCTGCAGGCAGTGTGTTATAGAGCAGGAGGAGCTGAGCAGATTATATATAAAGAGAACCTGTCACCATGTAATCTGCAGGCAGCGTGTTATAGAGCAGGAGGAGCTGAGCAGATTATATATACAGAGAACCTGTCACCATGTAATCTGCAGGCAGCGTGTTATAGAGCAGGAGGAGCTGAGCAGATTATATATACACAGAACCTGTCACCATGTAATCTGCAGGCAGTGTGTTATAGAGCAGGAGGAGCTGAGCAGATTATATATACACAGAACCTGTCACCATGTAATCTGCAGGCAGTGTGTTATAGAGCAGGAGGAGCTGAGCAGATTATATATACAGAGAACCTGTCACCATGTAATCTGCAGGCAGCGTGTTATAGAGCAGGAGGAGCTGAGCAGATTATATATACAGAGAACCTGTCACCATGTAATCTGCAGGCAGTGTGTTATAGAGCAGGAGGAGCTGAGCAGATTATATATACAGAGAACCTGTCACCATGTAATCTGCAGGCAGTGTGTTATAGAGCAGGAGGAGCTGAGCAGATTATATATACAGAGAACCTGTCACCATGTAATCTGCAGGCAGTGTGTTATAGAGCAGGAGGAGCTGAGCAGATTATATATACAGAGAACCTGTCACCATGTAATCTGCAGGCAGTGTGTTATAGAGCAGGAGGAGCTGAGCAGATTATATATAAAGAGAACCTGTCACCATGTAATCTGCAGGCAGTGTGTTATAGAGCAGGAGGAGCTGAGCAGATTATATATACAGAGAACCTGTCACCATGTAATCTGCAGGCAGCGTGTTATAGAGCAGGAGGAGCTGAGCAGATTATATATACAGAGAACCTGTCACCATGTAATCTGCAGGCAGCGTGTTATAGAGCAGGAGGAGCTGAGCAGATTATATATAGAGAACCTGTCACCATGTAATCTGCAGGCAGCGTGTTATAGAGCAGGAGGAGCTGAGCAGATTATATATACGAGAACCTGTCACCATGTAATCTGCAGGCAGTGTGTTATAGAGCAGGAGGAGCTGAGCAGATTATATATACAGAGAACCTGTCACCATGTAATCTGCAGGCAGTGTGTTATAGAGCAGGAGGAGCTGAGCAGATTATATATACAGAGAACCTGTCACCATGTAATCTGCAGGCAGTGTGTTATAGAGCAGGAGGAGCTGAGCAGATTATATATACAGAGAACCTGTCACCGTGTAATCTGCAGGCAGCGTGTTATAGAGCAGGAGGAGCTGAGCAGATTATATATAAAGAGAACCTGTCACCATGTAATCTGCAGGCAGCGTGTTATAGAGCAGGAGGAGCTGAGCAGATTATATATACAGAGAACCTGTCACCGTGTAATCTGCAGGCAGCGTGTTATAGAGCAGGAGGAGCTGAGCAGATTATATATAAAGAGAACCTGTCACCATGTAATCTGCAGGCAGCGTGTTATAGAGCAGGAGGAGCTGAGCAGATTATATATACAGAGAACCTGTCACCATGTAATCTGCAGGCAGTGTGTTATAGAGCAGGAGGAGCTGAGCAGATTATATATACAGAGAACCTGTCACCATGTAATCTGCAGGCAGCGTGTTATAGAGCAGGAGGAGCTGAGCAGATTATATATAAAGAGAACCTGTCACCATGTAATCTGCAGGCAGCGTGTTATAGAGCAGGAGGAGCTGAGCAGATTATATATACAGAGAACCTGTCACCATGTAATCTGCAGGCAGCGTGTTATAGAGCAGGAGGAGCTGAGCAGATTATATACAGAGAACCTGTCACCATGTAATCTGCAGGCAGTGTGTTATAGAGCAGGAGGAGCTGAGCAGATTATATATACAGAGAACCTGTCACCATGTAATCTGCAGGCAGCGTGTTATAGAGCAGGAGGAGCTGAGCAGATTATATATAAAGAGAACCTGTCACCCTGTAATCTGCAGGCAGCGTGTTATAGAGCAGGAGGAGCTGAGCAGATTATATATACAGAACCTGTCACCATGTAATCTGCAGGCAGAGTGTTATAGAGCAGGAGGAGCTGAGCAGATTATATATAGAGGACCTGTCACCATGTAATCTGCAGGCAGTGTGTTATAGAGCAGGAGGAGCTGAGCAGATTATATCTACAGAGAACCCGTCACCATGTAATCTGCAGGCAGTGTGTTATAGAGCAGGAGGAGCTGAGCAGATTATATATAAAGAGAACCTGTCACCATGTAATCTGCAGGCAGCGTGTTATAGAGCAGGAGGAGCTGAGCAGATTATATATAGAGGACCTGTCACCATGTAATCTGCAGGCAGCGTGTTATAGAGCAGGAGGAGCTGAGCAGATTATATATAGAGGACCTGTCACCATATAATCTGCAGGCAGTGTGTTATAGAGCAGGAGGAGCTGAGCAGATTATATCTACAGAGAACCCGTCACCATGTAATCTGCAGGCAGTGTGTTATAGAGCAGGAGGAGCTGAGCAGATTATATATAAAGAGAACCTGTCACCATGTAATCTGCAGGCAGCGTGTTATAGAGCAGGAGGAGCTGAGCAGATTATATATAGAGAGAACCTGTCACCGTGTAATCTGCAGGCAGCGTGTTATAGAGCAGGAGGAGCTGAGCAGATTATATATAGAGAACCTGTCACCATATAATCTGCAGGCAGTGTGTTATAGAGCAGGAGGAGCTGAGCAGATTATATATAAAGAGAACCTGTCACCATGTAATCTGCAGGCAGCGTGTTATAGAGCAGGAGGAGCTGAGCAGATTATATCTACAGAGAACCTGTCACCATGTAATCTGCAGGCAGTGTGTTATAGAGCAGGAGGAGCTGAGCAGATTATATATAAAGAGAACCTGTCACCATGTAATCTGCAGGCAGTGTGTTATAGAGCAGGAGGAGCTGAGCAGATTATATATAAAGAGAACCTGTCACCATGTAATCTGCAGGCAGCGTGTTATAGAGCAGGAGGAGCTGAGCAGATTATATATAGAGGACCTGTCACCGTGTAATCTGCAGGCAGCGTGTTATAGAGCAGGAGGAGCTGAGCAGATTATATATACACAGAACCTGTCACCATGTAATCTGCAGGCAGCGTGTTATAGAGCAGGAGGAGCTGAGCAGATTATATATAGAGGACCTGTCACGGTGTAATTTTCTTCTCCTGCTTCTTCTGCATCAGTTTCCTCTGACTTTGGCCGCTCTCCTTTCTTTCTAAGCTCTTATTCTTCTTTCAGGCTACAGAAATGGATATGGAGGATTTCTCAGCAACTTCCAGCAGCACGGTCAGTTCCAGCGCCTCAGTCGTATATCCTGACCACGTCTCTGGTAATGTGCTGAGCCGTGCGGCTGGGGGCTCATGAAGGGCTTGGTGACCGGATTGTGCAGTGCGGCACCGGATACTGTGGGGTCTTTAGGAAGGAGGTCTCCATCAAGTGCCTTATACAGACTGATCTCATATCTCCCAGCAAATCTTTTCTGTACTAGGCCACGCCTCTAACTCCGCCCAAAACATAACTATACACGGTACACCCAATCCCAACCAGCCCTCGTAATGCCCCCATTAAGTGTGGCGCACAGCCCAAAGATGCCAAATATAAGAGGCATGGGCCTCTGCTTAACTTTGGCTGAGCCTTCAGCAGCACATGGCGATTTCTGACCGGCGCACAATGCACCGGCCTTGATAAATGTCCCCCTATGTTTTAGAAAGCACAGTGTAATACACACTCCTACCACGAGGGGTCAGTCTCACAATTACATGACATATCTGAAACATTGCGGAAGACACATGTTGTCCGAGCAATAGTGACCCTAAGTTTTCTGTTTATCTTATAGGAAAATCAGGAAAACCACCCAAGGCGGGTATGTAAAACCTTATCCGGTGATATGACTGATGAATATAACTTGGTATAGCAGCATTCAGAATGCTGAGGCAAAAGGGAGTTATGGAGTCTGAAGGTCTAATGTTACAGTCCCAGAAGTTTCGGGTCCCTGGGGACTGTTGGGCTACAGAGTTGAGAGCCCCAGAAGGTTGTGCATCTATAAGGCCGAAGGTCCCAGAAGAATGGGGATGTAGAAGGCTGAGGTCAGGGGCTGACTGGCCATAGACCTAGGTGGACGGATGCTGAGGGGGCCGCCTGAGCCCCCCTCCCAGCTGCTGGCTGGGTGCATAACGATCATATGCTCTCAGTATCAATTAAAGGGGTTATCCAGGGTGTAAAACATCCCCCCAATGCCCAGGCCCCTCATATATATGGTACTTATGGTGAGACTTCGATGAATAACTTCGGCATTTGACTAGAGATGAGCAAATTTTTCAAAAATTCGATTCGGCCGGTTCGCCAAATTTTCCAGAAAAATTAGCTTCGATTCAAATTTATTCACGGTGAATCACATTAAAAACCGGCTATTTCCTGGCTGCAGAGAGCCTGTATAGTGGTGTAGAACAATAACACACAGTGTACGCCTCTACTTGGTCAGCATTTGGTCAGTAATCCATCAGTATCGCTAATGCCAAAAAAAAAACAGGAGTGCTTTTGGCTACCAAATCACAAGCCAATTCTGATGGGACCATACAGGTCTTACAGCTGCTACACAGACAGGATCCGTTGTGCGTCTCATTTTTCCTTCCTTCTGACAGATCAGAAGAAGTGTCAAATAAATGATGATCTCAGCCAGGCCGAAAGCCACAATAGTGGACCAGTCATGAAGTGAGGAGGGTGGGAGAATTGCTTGAGGAGACCACAGAGTGGACCTATGACATAGTGGTGAGGTGGAAGCAGCATGAGGAGACCACAGAGTGGCTCAATGACAGAGTGAGGAGGTGGCAGCAGCATCAGGAAACCACAGAGCCGCACAATGACCGAGTCTGGAGGTGGCAGCAGCATCAGGAAACCACAGAGTGGCAAGGTGACATAGTGTGGAGATATCAGCATCAGGACACCACAGACAGACAGGGTGACAGTGTGCAGATGGCAGCAGCATCAGGAGGAGACCACATAGTGGCAAGGTGACATAGTGTGGAGATGGTAGCAGCAGGAGACCACAAAGTGACCCGGTGACAGAGTGGGGCAGTGGGTGGCAATTCCAGTACCCGCTGACGAAGGTGGGTGAAAGAAGGAGCCCTTGGCATCAGATATGTGGCATCAGGTGGGTGGCAGCATCAGAGTAGTATCTTAGGCAGGTAGCCAGAAGAAACCGGTCTCTTTTTTTCAAGGATTGGGTGAGGCGGCATGGATGATCTAATCAGATGCATCAGGAATTGGTGGTTGGAAAGGCCTGATTAATTGTGACAAAGGTCAGTCTCTCCACATTTTGGGTGGACAGGCGAGTTCTCCTTGGGGTCTCTATGGCCCCTGCCACACTAAACACCCGCTCTGATGCCACACTGCTGGCCGGGCAAACTCGTCCAGTTGCGGCCACAAGTCCGGTTTGGTTGCCCAGTAGTCCAGCGGATGTTCAATGTGGGGTGGCAGGGTGCAATCCAAGCATGCCACCACCTGCTGGTTCAGGTCCTGCTCCAGGTCTATCTGCTGCTGCTGGTGAGTAGTTTCTTCATTATGCTGGTCAGCAACTGTAGACTCAGGCTGCTGCTGATAGAGCTGGTACTGCTCCACACGTCGGCGCAGACACCGACAGGCTCAAGGACTGGCCCACCTTCTGTACTACATATGTGTGCAGGGCTGGTACTGCCTTTTGGGGAAAGAAATTACGGCTTGGGACAAGCCATCAGTTCTCTGAAAGGTGCAGAGTCCACCACTTGGAAATGGAGGGACTCCAACACCAGCCACTTGGACAGGAGCACGTTCTGTGCCGTTGGATGAGTGCCAAGAGACAGCAGTATGCGTGCAATCGCTTTAGTGATCGATTGCTGACTGAATGACTGACGAGGAGTAGGAGCAGGAGCATCAGGACCAGCAGATAAGGGGAGGGACAGACAGCTCTCTTCGGCTGAGGTGGAGGAGCCTTGACTGCCTGAAACCCGGTGAGTGCCACTGGGTGATGCAGCGGTTTCTGCGGCAGGCTGGACCACCACTGTATGGCGACGCTGCATATGTTGACGCAGGGCCTTAGTGCCAACATTGCCACCCTGACCACGCTTCACCTTCCGCCCACAGAGTGTCAGGATGATGCTGGTCTAGTAGGCTGAGAGTCTCAGGGTGATGCTTGACTATTAGGCTTAGAGTTTCAGGATGATGAGGGTCTAGTAGGCTGAGAGTCGTAGTAGGATCAGGATGATCCGAGTCTAGTAGGCTGAGAATCTCAGGATAATACTGATCTAGTAGACTGAGAGTCTTAGGATGATGCTGGTCTAGTAGGCTGAGAGTCCCAGGAGAGCGATGGTCTAGAAGGTTAAGTGTCCCAGGAGAGTGATGGTCTAGAAGGTTGGTGTCCTAGGAGTATGTGGATCTAGAAGACTGAGGTTAACATTGTGTTGCAGGATATGGAAATGGTGCTGGAATCCTTCCAAATGCCACTGCTTTGCAAAGTAAGGACCCAAAAGGTTTTGTCAGGTTATATAGAAAAAGGGGTACTAATGTCATTAGTGTGTGGTTAAAGAATGTTCATTCATATTATCTATATTTCAGGTGGAATTGGAAAACCTTCCAAAGCAGGTACGTTCAATCAAATCTGTGCCTCAAGACTGAGCAGCTAGGCAATATGGAATGGCCAAGGGCCCTCAGTAATAAGGGGTGCAAATAGAGCTGCACCCGACCTATGACAGCAGCAGGTCTTATCACTGCACCCCAATGAGGTTGGAGCCCTGATCCCTATGAGTTTGACCCTATTACACTAACTATTGTTTTCTCTATCTCTAGCTGCTGGGGAACTGAACAGCTTCTTCCCACAAGGTATGACTGGGTATAATGGACAAAGTCAGGAGAATTATGGTGGATGTCACTGGTGACGGGTGTATTATGGGCAGAAGCATGGAGGATGTCACTGGTGACGGGTGTATGATTGGTGGAGGCAGGAGAATTATGGTGGATGTCACTGGTGACGGGTGTATAATGGGCAGAGACAGCTGTCGTATGGTGAATGTCGCTGGTGATGGGTGTATAATGGGCAGAGGCATGGAGGATGTCACTGGTGACGGGTGTATAATTGGTGGAGGCAGGAGAATTATGGTGGATGTCACTGGTGACGGGTGTATAATTGGTGGAGGCAGGAGAATTATGGAGGATGTCACTGGTGACGGGTGTATAATTGGTGGAGGCAGGAGAATTATGGTGGATGTCACTGGTGACGGGTGTATAATTGGTGGAGGCAGGAGAATTATGGAGGATGTCACTGGTGACGGGTGTATAATTGGTGGAGGCAGGAGAATTATGGTGAATGTCGCCGGTGACGGGTGTATAATTGGTGGAGGCAGGAGAATTATGGAGGATGTCACTGGTGTCGGGTGTATAATTGGTGGAGGCAGGAGAATTATGGTGGATGTCACTGGTGACGGGTGTATAATTGGTGGAGGCAGGGGAATTATGGTGAATGTCGCCGGTGACGGGTGTATAATTGGTGGAGGCAGGAGAATTATGGAGGATGTCACTGGTGTCGGGTGTATAATTGGTGGAGGCAGGAGAATTATGGTGGATGTCACTGGTGACGGGTGTATAATTGGTGGAGGCAGGAGAATTATGGAGGATGTCACTGGTGTCGGGTGTATAATTGGTGGAGGCAGGGGAATTATGGTGGATGTCACTGGTGACGGGTGTATGACTGGTGGAGGCAGGAGAACTATGGTGAATGTCGCCGGTGACGGGTGTATAATTGGTGGAGGCAGGAGAATTATGGTGAATGTCGCCGGTGACGGGTGTATAATTGGTGGAGGCAGGAGAATTATGGTGGATGTCACTGGTGACGGGTGTATGACTGGTGGAGGCAGGAGAACTATGGTGAATGTCGCTGGTGACGGGTGTATAATTGGTGGAGGCAGGAGAATTATGGTGAATGTCGCCGGTGACGGGTGTATAATTGGTGGAGGCAGGAGAATTATGGTGGATGTCACTGGTGACGGGTGTATGACTGGTGGAGGCAGGAGAACTATGGTGAATGTCGCCGGTGACGGGTGTATAATTGGTGGAGGCAGGAGAATTATGGTGGATGTCACTGGTGACGGGTGTATGACTGGTGGAGGCAGGAGAACTATGGTGAATGTCGCCGGTGACGGGTGTATAATTGGTGGAGGCAGGAGAATTATGGTGGATGTCACTGGTGACGGGTGTATAATTGGTGGAGGCAGGAGAACTATGGTGAATGTCGCCGGTGACGGGTATATAATTGGTGGAGGCAGGAGAATTATGGTGAATGTCGCCGGTGACGGGTGTATAATTGGTGGAGGCAGGAGAATTATGGTGGATGTCACTGGTGACGGGTGTATGACTGGTGGAGGCAGGAGAACTATGGTGAATGTCGCCGGTGACGGGTATATAATGGGCAGAGGCAGCTGTCGTATGGTGAATGTTACTGGTGACGGGTGTATGACTGGTGGAGGCAGGAGAACTATGGTGAATGTCGCCGGTGACGGGTATATAATGGGCAGAGGCAGCTGTCGTATGGTGAATGTTACTGGTGACGGGTGTATAATGGGCAGAGGCCGGAGAAGAGTGGAGGATGCCACTGGTGACTTCTCCTCACTTGTATCTCATTCCAGTTCCTCGTGCATCTTTCTCATTCCTCATGTTTCTCTTGATCCTTCTGGTCTCCTCCTCCCATCTGTCTTTTCCTCATTTCCCATGTCTTTGCTCCTTTCCCATGTCTCCCCCCCATGGATCTCTTCCTGGTTGCTTATGGTTCCTCCTTCATCCACATGTCTCCTCCTTGATCCCTGTCTCCTACTCTTTCTTTCCCTATCTTTTCTCCCACCTTTACACCCCTATCCTTCCCACATCTACGTCCAGCCTTGAGCATTTAGTGGCATTTTCCTTGCAGGTGGTGTCGGAAAACAACACTACAGAAGTCAACCTCTGGCTGCTGATTCTCTGGGTTATGACCCCAAGAATGCTAAGTCTGGTGAGGAGATGTTGATGCTCATATGTTGTTTTTGCGACTATGGGTGGGTCGGTGGGAATTTCTCAAGTGCTCTGTGTGTTTCCTTCAGCAGGTGTGAAGTATCCCTATGGCTCTCAGACAGCATATCCTGATTTGGCCAGCAAATATGGTAAGATGTCTACCAGAAGCGGAATGGAGACAGTACAAGATCTAAGAGCAAAGCCCCAAAACAGAGCTAGAGGCATATCTGTGAAAGGGGACATACAGCTTAGGGCCCTTGCCCTCCGATACATGCAGTCTGTGAGCGGGCCATCTGTCCCGGAGCGGCATTGATCGTGCACACAGGATCACATAGCATCACAAATTACAATGATGCTGTGCACGTCGGGCCGCCCGCGGGGCTATTTTCATATAATCTTATAAGTGCGGGACAATAGCCCGTCTGACAGGGGACGTATAGCTCAGAGATAAGGATGCGGCTCAGACACAGGCCCTACAGCTCAGACATGAGGCATGGCATACATACACTTTACACAGGAGATCTACTATATATACTACTATACTATATACTGCTATACATGTACCATACCCAGGAGATCTACTATATATTCTTCTATACATCTACCATACACAGGAGATCTACTATATATACTGCTATACATGAACTATACACAGGAGATCTACTATATATACTGCTATACTATATACTGCTATACATGTACCATACCCAGGAGATCTACTATATATACTGCTATACATGTACTATACACAGGAGATCTACTATATATACTGCTATACATGTACCATACACAGGATATCTACTATATATACTAGTATACATGTACTATACACAGGAGATCTACTATATATACTACTATACATGTACTATACAAGGGAGATCTACTATATATACTGCTATACATGTACCATACCCAGGAGATCTACTATATATACTACTATACATGTACCATACACAGGAGATCTACTATATATACTGCTATACATGTACTATACACAGGAGATCTACTATATATACTGCTATACATGTACTATACACAGGAGATCTACTATATATACTGCTATACATGTACTATACACAGGAGATCTACTATATATACTGCTATACATGTACTATACACTGGAGATCTACTATATACACTGCTATACATGTACTATACACAGAAGATCTACTATATATACTTCTATACATGTACCATACACAGGATATCTACTATATATACTACTATACATGTACTATACACAGGAGATCTACTATATATACTACTGTACATGTACTATACACAGGAGATCTACTATATATACTACTATACTATATACTGCTATACATGTACCATACCCAGGAGATCTACTATATATTCTTCTATACATCTACCATACACAGGAGATCTACTATATATACTGCTATACATGTACTATACACAGGAGATCTACTATATATACTGCTATACTATATACTGCTATACATGTACTATACACAGGAGATCTACTATATATACTGCTATACATGTACCATACACAGGATATCTACTATATATACTGCTATACATACACTTTACACAGGAGATCTACTATATATACTACTATACTATATACTGCTATACATGTACCATACCCAGGAGATCTACTATATATTCTTCTATACATCTACCATACACAGGAGATCTACTATATATACTACTATACATGTACTATACACAGGAGATCTACTATATATACTGCTATACATGTACCATACCCAGGAGATCTACTATATATACTACTATACATGTACTATACACAGGAGATCTACTATATATACTACTATACTATATACTGCTATACATGTACCATACCCAGGAGATCTACTATATATTCTTCTATACATCTACCATACACAGGAGATCTACTATATATACTGCTATACATGTACTATACACAGGAGATCTACTATATATACTGCTATACATGTACTATACACAGGAGATCTACTATATATACTGCTATACATGTACCATACACAGGAGATCTACTATATATACTGCTATACATGTACTATACACAGGAGATCTACTATATATACTACTATACATGTACTATACACAGGAGATCTACTATATATACTGCTATACATGTACCATACCCAGGAGATCTACTATATATACTACTATACATGTACTATACACAGGAGATCTACTATATATACTGCTATACATGTACCATACACAGGAGATCTACTATATATTCTTCTATACATCTACCATACACAGGAGATCTACTATATATTCTTCTATACATCTACCATACACAGGAGATCTACTATATATACTGCTATACTATATACTGCTCTACATGTACCATACACAGGAGATCTACTATATATACTGCTATACATGTACCATACCCAGGAGATCTACTATATATACTGCTATACATGTACCATACCCAGGAGATCTACTATATATACTGCTATACTATATACTATATACAGGAGATCTACTATATATACTGCTATACATGTACCATACACAGGAGATCTACTATATATACTACTATACATGTACTATACACAGGAGATCTACTATATATACTGCTATACTATATACTATATACAGGAGATCTACTATATATACTGCTATACATGTACTATACACAGGAGATCTACTATATATACTACTATACATGTACTATACACAGGAGATCTACTATATATACTGCTATACTATATACTATATACAGGAGATCTACTATATATACTGCTATACATGTACTATACACAGGAGATCTACTATATATACTGCTATACATGTACTATACACAGGAGATCTACTATATATACTACTATACATGTACTATACACAGGAGATCTACTATATATACTGCTATACATGTACCATACCCAGGAGATCTACTATATATACACTACTATACTATATACTACTATACATGCACCATACACAGGAGATCTACTATATATACTACTATACATGTACTATACACAGGAGATCTACTATATATACTGCTATACATGTACCATACCCAGGAGATCTACTATATATACACTACTATACTATATACTACTATACATGCACCATACACAGGAGATCTACTATATATACTACTATACATGTACTATACACAGGAGATCAACTATATATTCTGCTATACATCTACCATACACAGGAAATCTACTATATATACTGCTATACATGTACTATACACAGGAGATCTACTATATATACTGCTATACTATATACAGGAGATCTACTATATATACTGCTATACATGTACTATACACAGGAGATCTACTATATATACTACTATACATGTACTATACACAGGAGATCTACTATATATACTGCTATACTATATACTATATACAGGAGATCTACTATATATACTGCTATACATGTACTATACACAGGAGATCTACTATATATACTGCTATACATGTACTATACACAGGAGATCTACTATATATACTGCTATACATGTACTATACACAGGAGATCTACTATATATACTGCTATACATGTACTATACACAGGAGATCTACTATATATACTGCTATACTATATACTATATACAGGAGATCTACTATATATACTGCTATACATGTACCATGCACAGGAGATCTACTATATATACTGCCATACATGTACCATACACAGGAGATCTACTATATATACTACTATACATGTACTATACACAGGAGATCTACTATATATACTGCTATACTATATACTATATACAGGAGATCTACTATATATCTGCTATACATGTACTATACACAGGAGATCTACTATATATACTGCTATACATGTACTATACACAGGAGATCTACTATATATACTGCTATACTATATACTATATACAGGAGATCTACTATATATACTGCTATACATGTACTATACACAGGAGATCTACTATATATACTACTATACATGTACTATACACAGGAGATCTACTATATATACTACTATACATGTACTATACACAGGAGATCTACTATATATACTGCTATACTATATACTATATACAGGAGATCTACTATATATACTGCTATACATGTACCATACACAGGAGATCTACTATATATACTACTATACATGTACTATACACAGGAGATCTACTATATATACTGCTATACTATATACTATACACAGGAGATCTACTATATATACTGCTATACATGTACTATACACAGGAGATCTACTATATATACTACTATACATGTACTATACACAGGAGATCTACTATATATACTGCTATACATGTACTATATACAGGAGATCTACTATATATACTGCTATACATGTACTATACACAGGAGATCTACTATATATACTGCTATACATGTACTATACACAGGAGATCTACTATATATACTACTATACATGTACTATACACAGGAGATCTACTATATATACTGCTATACATGTACCATACCCAGGAGATCTACTATATATACACTACTATACTATATACTACTATACATGCACCATACACAGGAGATCTACTATATATACTACTATACATGTACTATACACAGGAGATCTACTATATATACTGCTATACATGTACCATACCCAGGAGATCTACTATATATACTACTATACATGTACTATACACAGGAGATCTACTATATATACTGCTATACTATATACTATATACAGGAGATCTACTATATATACTGCTATACATGTACCATACACAGGAGATCTACTATATATACTACTATACATGTACTATACACAGGAGATCTACTATATATACTGCTATACTATATACTATATACAGGAGATCTACTATATATACTGCTATACATGTACTATACACAGGAGATCTACTATATATACTACTATACATGTACTATACACAGGAGATCTACTATATATACTGCTATACTATATACTATATACAGGAGATCTACTATATATACTGCTATACATGTACTATACACAGGAGATCTACTATATATACTACTATACATGTACTATACACAGGAGATCTACTATATATACTACTATACATGTACTATACACAGGAGATCTACTATATATACTGCTATACATGTACCATACCCAGGAGATCTACTATATATACACTACTATACTATATACTGCTATACATGTACCATACACAGGAGATCTACTATATATACTACTATACATGTACTATACACAGGAGATCTACTATATATACTGCTATACATGTACCATACCCAGGAGATCTACTATATATACACTACTATACTATATACTACTATACATGCACCATACACAGGAGATCTACTATATATACTACTATACATGTACTATACACAGGAGATCAACTATATATACTGCTATACATCTACCATACACAGGAAATCTACTATATATACTGCTATACATGTACTATACACAGGAGATCTACTATATATACTGCTATACTATATACAGGAGATCTACTATATATACTACTATACATGTACTATACACAGGAGATCTACTATATATACTACTATACATGTACTATACACAGGAGATCTACTATATATACTGCTATACTATATACTATATACAGGAGATCTACTATATATACTGCTATACATGTACTATACACAGGAGATCTACTATATATACTGCTATACATGTACTATACACAGGAGATCTACTATATATACTGCTATACATGTACTATACACAGGAGATCTACTATATATACTGCTATACATGTACTATACACAGGAGATCTACTATATATACTGCTATACTATATACTATATACAGGAGATCTACTATATATACTGCTATACATGTACCATGCACAGGAGATCTACTATATATACTGCCATACATGTACCATACACAGGAGATCTACTATATATACTACTATACATGTACTATACACAGGAGATCTACTATATATACTGCTATACTATGTACTATACACAGGAGATCTACTATATATACTGCTATACATGTACTATACACAGGAGATCTACTATATATACTGCTATACATGTACTATACACAGGAGATCTACTATATATACTGCTATACTATATACTATATACAGGAGATCTACTATATATACTGCTATACATGTACTATACACAGGAGATCTACTATATATACTACTATACATGTACTATACACAGGAGATCTACTATATATACTGCTATACATGTACTATACACAGGAGATCTACTATATATACTGCTATACATGTACCATACACAGGAGATCTACTATATATACTGCTATACATGTACTATACACAGGAGATCTACTATATATACTACTATACATGTACTATATACAGGAGATCTACTATATATACTGCTATACATGTACTATACACAGGAGATCTAATATATATACTACTATACTATATACTGCTATACATGTACCATACACAGGAGATCTAATATATACTGCTATACATGTACTATACACAGGAGATCTACTATATATACTACTATACATGTACTATATACAGGAGATCTACTATATATACTGCTATACATGTACTATACACAGGAGATCTACTATATATACTACTATACTATATACTGCTATACATGTACCATACCCAGGAGATCTACTATATATACTGCTATACTATATACTGCTCTACATGTACCATATACAGGAGATCTACTATATATACTGCTATACTATATACTGCTCTACATGTACCATACACAGGAGATCTACTATATATACTACTATACTATATACTGCTATACATGTACTATACCCAGGAGATCTACTATATATACTGCTATACTATATACTGCTCTACATGTACCATATACAGGAGATCTACTATATATACTGCTATACTATATACTGCTCTACATGTACCATATACAGGAGATCTACTATATATACTGCTATACTATATACTACTATACATGTACCATACCCAGGAGATCTACTATATAGACTGCTATACTATATACTACTATACATGTACCATATACAGGAGATCTAATATATACTGCTCTACATGTACCATATACAGGAGATCTACTATATATACTGCTATACTATATACTGCTCTACATGTACCATACACAGGAGATCTACTATATATACTGCTATACTTTATACTGCTCTACATGTACCATACCCAGGAGATCTACTATATATACTGCTATACTATATACTGCTCTACATGTACCATACACAGGAGATCTACTATATATACTGCTATACTATATACTGCTCTACATGTACCATACACAGGAGATCTACTATATATACTGCTATACTATATACTACTATACATGTACCATACCCAGGAGATCTACTATATATACTGCTATACTATATACTGCTCTACATGTACCATATACAGGAGATCTACTATATATACTGCTATACTATATACTGCTCTACATGTACCATACACAGGAGATCTACTATATATACTGCTATACTATATACTACTATACATGTACCATACCCAGGAGATCTACTATATATACTGCTATACTATATACTGCTCTACATGTACCATATACAGGAGATCTACTATATATACTGCTATACTATATACGGCTATACATGTACCATACCCAGGAGATCTACTATATATACTGCTATACATGTACTATACACAGGAGATCTACTATATATACTTCTATACATGTACTATACACAGGAGATCTACTATATATACTGCTATACTATATACTGCTATACATGTACCATACCCAGGAGATCTACTATATATACTACTATACATGTACCATACACAGGAGATCTACTATATATACTACTATACATGTACTAAACACAGGAGATCTACTATATATACTGCTATACATGTACTATACACAGGAGATCTACTATATATACTACTATACATGTACTATACACAGGAGATCTACTATATATACTACTATACATGTACTATACACAGGAGATCTACTATATATACTACTATACATGTACTATAGACAAGAGATCTACTATATATACTACTATACATGTACCATACACAGGAGATCTACTATATATACTGCTATACATGTACCATACACAGGAGATCTACTATATATACTACTATGCATGTACCATACACAGGAGATCTACTATATATACTGCTATACATGTACTGTACACAGGAGGTCTACTATATATACTGCTATACATGTTCCATACACAGGAGGTCTATTATATATTCTGCTATACATGTACTATACACAGGAGATCTACTATATATACTGCTATACATGTACCATACACAGGATATCTACTATATATACTGCTATACATGTACCATACACAGGAGATCTACTATATATACTGCTATACATGTACCATACACAGGAGATCTACTATATATACTGCTATACATGTACCATACACAGGAGATCTACTATATATACTTCTATATATGTACCATACACAGGAGATCTACTATATATACTACTATACATGTACTATACACAGGAGATCTACTATATATACTGCTATACATGTACTATACACAGGAGATCTACTATATATACTGCTATACTATATACTATATACAGGAGATCTACTATATATACTGCTATACATGTACTATACACAGGAGATCTACTATATATACTACTATACATGTACTATACACAGGAGATCTACTATATATACTGCTATACTATATACTATATACAGGAGATCTACTATATATACTGCTATACATGTACTATACACAGGAGATCTACTATATATACTACTATACATGTACTATATACAGGAGATCTACTATATATACTGCTATACATGTACTATACACAGGAGATCTACTATATATACTACTATACTATATACTGCTATACATGTACCATACCCAGGAGATCTACTATATATACTGCTATACTATATACTGCTCTACATGTACCATATTCAGGAGATCTACTATATATACTGCTATACTATATACTGCTCTACATGTACCATACACAGGAGATCTACTATATATACTACTATACTATATACTGCTATACATGTACCATACCCAGGAGATCTACTATATATACTGCTATACTATATACTGCTCTACATGTACCATATACAGGAGATCTACTATATATACTGCTATACTATATACTGCTCTACATGTACCATATATAGGAGATCTACTATATATACTGCTATACTATATACTACTATACATGTACCATACCCAGGAGATCTACTATATATACTGCTATACTATATACTACTATACATGTACCATATACAGGAGATCTAATATATACTGCTCTACATGTACCATATACAGGAGATCTACTATATATACTGCTATACTATATACTGCTCTACATGTACCATACACAGGAGATCTACTATATATACTGCTATACTATATACTGCTCTACATGTACCATACACAGGAGATCTACTATATATACTGCTATACTATATACTGCTCTACATGTACCATACACAGGAGATCTACTATATATACTGCTATACTATATACTACTATACATGTACCATACCCAGGAGATCTACTATATATACTGCTATACTATATAATGCTCTACATGTACCATATACAGGAGATCTACTATATATACTGCTATACTATATACTACTATACATGTACCATACCCAGGAGATCTACTATATATACTGCTATACTATATACTGCTCTACATGTACCATATACAGGAGATCTACTATATATACTGCTATACTATATACGGCTATACATGTACCATACCCAGGAGATCTACTATATATACTGCTATACATGTACTATACACAGGAGATCTTCTATATATACTGCTATACATGTACTATACACAGGAGATCTACTATATATACTTCTATATATGTACCATACACAGGAGATCTACTATATATACTACTATACATGTACTAAACACAGGAGATCTACTATATATACTGCTATACATGTACTATACACAGGAGATCTACTATATATACTACTATACATGTACTATACACAGGAGATCTACTATATATACTACTATACATGTACTATACACAGGAGATCTACTATATATACTACTATACATGTACTATAGACAAGAGATCTACTATATATACTACTATACATGTACCATACACAGGAGATCTACTATATATACTACTATGCATGTACCATACACAGGAGGTCTACTATATATACTGCTATACATGTTCCATACACAGGAGATCTATTATATATACTGCTATACATGTACCATACACAGGAGATCTACTATATATACTTCTATATATGTACCATACACAGGAGATCTACTATATATACTACTATACATGTACTATACACAGGAGATCTACTGTATATACTGCTATACATGTACTATACACAGGAGATCTACTATATATACTACTATACATGTACTATACACAGGAGATCTACTATATATACTGCTATACTATATACTGCTCTACATGTACCATACACAGGAGAACTACTATATATACTACTATACATGTACCATACACAGGAGATCTACTATATATACTGCTATACATGTACTATACACAGGAGATCTACTATATATACTTCTATATATGTACCATACACAGGAGATCTACTATATATACTACTATACATGTACCATACAAAGGAGATCTACTATATATACTGCTATACATGTACTATACACAGGAGATCTACTATATATACTACTATACATGTACTATACACAGGAGATCTACTATATATACTGCTATGCATGTACTATACACAGGAGATCTACTATATATACTGCTATACATGTACAATACACAGGAGATCTACTACATATATATACTGCTATACATGTACTATACACAGGAGATCTACTATATATACTGCTATACATGTACAATACACAGGAGATCTACTACATATATATACTGCTATACATGTACTATACACAGGAGATCTACTATATATACTGCTATACATGTACAATACACAGGAGATCTACTACATATACTGCTATACATGTACTATACACAGGAGATCTACTATATATACTGCTATACATGTACAATACACAGGAGATCTACTATATATACTGCTATACATGTACTATACACAGGAGATCTACTATATATACTGCTATACATGTACTATACACAGGAGATCTACTATATATACTGTTATACATGTACTATACACAGGAGATCTACTATATATACTACTATGCATGTACCATACACAGGAGATCTACTATATATACTGCTATACATGTACTATACACAGGAGATCTACTATATATACTGCTATACATGTACCATGCACAGGAGATCTACTATATATACTGCTATACATGTACTATATACAGGAGATCTACTACATATACTGCTATACATGTACTATACACAGGAGATCTACTATATATACTGTTATACATGTACTATACACAGGAGATCTACTATATATACTACTATGCATGTACTATACACAGGAGATCTACTATATATACTGCTATACATGTACTATACACAGGAGATCTACTATATATACTGCTATACATGTACTATACACAGGAGATCTACTATATATACTGCTATACATGTACTATACACAGGAGATCTACTATATATACTACTATACATGTACTATACACAGGAGATCTACTATATATACTGCTATACATGTACTATACACAGGAGATCTACTATATATACTACTATACATGTACTATACACAGGAGATCTACTATATATACTGCTATACATGTACTATACACAGGAGATCTACTATATATACTGCTATACATGTACTATACACAGGAGATCTACTATATATACTGCTATACATGTACTATACACAGGAGATCTACTGTATATACTGCTATACATGTTATATACACAGGAGATCTACTATATATACTGCTATACATGTACTATACACAGGAGATCTACTACATATATATACTGCTATACATGTACTATACACAGGAGATCTACTATATATACTGCTATACATGTACAATACACAGGAGATCTACTACATATACTGCTATACATGTACTATACACAGGAGATCTACTATATATACTGCTATACATGTACAATACACAGGAGATCTACTATATATACTGCTATACATGTACTATACACAGGAGATCTACTATATATACTGCTATACATGTACTATACACAGGAGATCTACTATATATACTGCTATACATGTACAATACACAGGAGATCTACTATATATACTGCTATACATGTACTATACACAGGAGATTTACTATATATACTTCTTTACATGTACTATACACAGGAGATCTACTATATATACTGCTATACATGTACAATACACAGGAGATCTACTATATATACTACTATGCATGTACCATACACAGGAGATCTACTATATATACTGCTATACATGTACTATAGACAAGAGATCTACTATATATACTACTATACATGTACCATACACAGGAGATCTACTATATATACTGCTATACTATATACTGCTATACATGTACCATACCCAGGAGATCTACTATATATACTGCTATACATGTACTATAAACAGGAGATCTACTATATATACTGCTATACATGTACCATACACAGGAGATCTACTATATATACTACTTTACTATATACTGCTATACATGTACTATACACAGGAGATCTACTATATATACTGCTATACATGTACCATACCCAGGAGATCTACTGTATATACTGCTATACATGTACTATACACAGAGACAGGAAGAGGTATATATAGTAGATCTCCTAAGCTGATTGGTGGAGCGGCAGTGAGTGCTGCGGTGCAGAGAGGGAGAGGAATTGCTCTTCTCTCTCCTTGTCCCACCATTTAAACTCTCCCCTATTGCCACCTGGACGCTAGAAGGCAAGAAATAATGAAATAAAAATCTCTTCTGTGGTGGCTCTCGCAGCTGGGTGCCACCCTAGGCAAGTGCCCTATAGTGCCTAACTGTAAATACGGCCCTGGGTACATCCAGTAATATTTGCAGGTAACTCTGTTCTTCGTAGAGCTTTATCTCTGACCATGCTGTGTGACTTCTTCTGTTGCAGCTGGAGCCGGACAGATCCCATTTTCCTCTCAGCCTGGATCGCAGAGTGCGGTGGAAGGTAAGGTCACCTCTGAAGTCTCCAGTCTCTGTTTTCTGTCCTTCATACGTGTCTCTGCCTCCTCCGTTTCTACCATCCAACCTCTAGTCTCTTCTGCCTGGAGACCTCTGTCCACTATTTCCTCCCTTCCGGACTTCTGTCCTTCTCTGGGCCCCCTCAGATTTTTGGGCCCCCTGTAGTGATCTCATTTCTGCGTCTGCCATCCGCTGACCTTCATTCTCCTCTTCTTCCTCACAATGAGATCTTCTTCTGTGTTCACAGAGGATGTGACTCCTTCATCGCCTGTTGATGGTATGTGATGGCTGCAGCTTTCTTCCTGACCTTGCATGGTCCACGAGATACATGTATGTCTTAGGTCCGTCTGCGGCTCTGTGTGTCTGTCTCCTGGGAGCTAACACTCTAATCTGACCCAAGCCCAAGTGTGATTACCACCAGTTCTCATCTGTTTGAGTGGACCCACGAATACATGTGACTATATATTCAGGAAGTCAGAATGGGGGTCACTGCTCCCCCGATTTCACCCACCTCGCCCCGCACCCTGAAACAGAAACCTCACAAAGGTACAGGGAACGCAAGTCTGATCAAGGCAAGCCATGCCAGGTCACACTTACCCATGTCCCCACTAAACTGTACCCCAAGAGTTATACTTACCCGTATCCCCACTAAACTGTACCCCAAGAATCACACTTACCCGTATCTCCACTAAACTGTACCCCAAGAATCACACTTACCTATATCTCCACTAAACTGTACCCCAAGAATCACACTTACCTATATCTCCACTAAACTGTACCCCAAGAGTTATACTTACCCATGTCCCCACTAAACTGTACCCCAAGAATTACACTAACCCATATCCCCACTAAACTGTACCCCAAGAATCACACTTACCCTTATTCCCATTAAACTGTACCCCAAGAATCATGCTTACCCATATCCCCACTAAACTGTACCCCAAGAATCACACTTACCCTTATTCCCACTAAACTGTACCCCAAGAATCACACTTACCCTTATTCCCACTAAACTGTACCCCAAGAATCACACTAACCCATATCCCCACTAAACTGTACCCCAAGAATCACACTTACCCTTATTCCCATTAAACTGTACCCCAAGAATCATGCTTACCCATATCCCCACTAAACTGTACCCCAAGAATCACACTTACCCTTATTCCCACTAAACTGTACCCCAAGAATCACACTTACCCTTATTCCCACTAAACTGTACCCCAAGAATCACACTAACCCATATCCCCACTAAACTGTACCCCAAGAATCACACTTACCCTTATTCCCACTAAACTGTACCCCAAGAATCACACTAACCCATATCCCCACTAAACTGTACCCCAAGAATCACACTTACCCTTATTCCCACTAAACTGTACCCCAAGAATCACACTAACCCATATCCCCACTAAACTGTACCCCAAGAATCACACTTACCCTTATCCCCACTAAACTGTACCCCAAGAATCACACTTACCCGTATCCCCACTAAACTGTACCCCAAGAATCACACTTACCCTTCTCCCCACTAAACTGTACCCCAAGAATCACACTTACCCTTCTCCCCACTAAACTGTACCCCAAGAATCACACTTACCCTGCTCCCCTCTGAACTGTACCCCACAAGTTGTACTGCTCTCTATGGCTTTTGTTCTGACATGTCCGTTTACATCTGTAGTTGGATACCCGCAGCCTGGAGGAGGCCCATGGACGTATGGTAGGTCATGTGGGCAGGGGGCGAGCCCCTCATACACACGTATTAGGGTTAGCGGATATCAATAACACAATCACTGGAGATTCCACGCCTCACATTCTGGGGTGGTCCGGGCATTGCACTCATTACACAGGTCCGGGAATGATTTACACTGTGGGGGAGGGGTATGGACCGGAGGCCGGACTGATGAGATCATCATTTATCATTCCCAGCCCCCGAGGAATCATCCTACAGACAGAATGGATTCTATGGCAATGGATACAGAGGTGAGAAGAGCAGAGGACGATCGCGGTATACAGTACAGAGACTGGAGGGACAGGGCGGTATACAGTACAGAGACTGGAGGGACAGGGTGGTATACAGTACAGAGACTGGAGGGACAGGGCGGTATACAGTACAGAGACTGGAGGGACAGGACAGTATACAGTACAGAGACTGGAGGGACAGGACAGTATACAGTACAGAGACTGGAGGGACAGGGCGGTATACAGTACAGAGACTGGAGGGACAGGGCGGTATACAGTACAGAGACTGGAGGGACAGGGTGGTATACAGTACAGAGACTGGAGGGACAGGGTGGTATACAGTACAGAGACTGGAGGGACAGGACAGTATACAGTACAGAGACTAGAGGGACAGGGCGGTATACAGTACAGAGACTGGAGGGACAGGGCGGTATACAGTACAGAGACTGGAGGGACAGGGCGGTATACAGTACAGAGACTGGAGGGACAGGGCGGTATACAGTACAGAGACTGGAGGGACAGGGCGGTATACACTACAGAGACTGGAGGGACAGGGCGGTATACACTACAGAGACTGGAGGGACAGGGCGGTATACAGTACAGAGACTGGAGGACGGTATACAGTACAGAGACTGGAGGGACAGGGCGGTATACAGTACAGAGACTGAAGGACGAAGACGGTATACAGTACAGAGACTGGAGGACGAGGGCGGTATACAGTACAGAGACTGGAGGGACAGGGCGGTATACAGTACAGAGACTGAAGGGACAGGACAGTATACAGTACAGAGACTGGAGGACGAGGGCGGTATACAGTACAGAGACTGGAGGGACAGGGCGGTATACAGTACAGAGACTGAAGGGACAGGACAGTATACAGTACAGAGACTGGAGGACGAGGGCGGTATACAGTACAGAGACTGGAGGACGAGGGCGGTATACAGTACAGAGACTGGAGGACGAGGGCGGTATACAGTACAGAGACTGGAGGACGAGGGCGGTATACAGTACAGAGACTGGAGGATGAGGATGGTATACAGTACAGAGACTGGAGGACGAGGATGGTATACAGTACAGAGACTGGAGGACGAGGGCGGTATACAGTACAGAGACTGGAGGACGAGGGCGGTATACAGTACAGAGACTGGAGGACGAGGGCGGTATACAGTACAGAGACTGGAGGACGAGGATGGTATACAGTAAAGAGACTGGAGGACGAGGGCTGTATACAGTACAGAGACTGGAGGACGGTATACAGTACAGAGACTGGAGGACGAGGGCGGTATACAGTACAGAGACTGGAGGACGAGGATGGTATACAGTACAGAGACTGGAGGACGAGGATGGTATACAGTACAGAGACTGGAGGATGAGGGCGGTATACAGTACAGAGACTGGAGGACGAGGGCGGTATACAGTACAGAGACTGGAGGACGAGGGCGGTATACAGTACAGAGACTGGAGGACGAGGATGGTATACAGTACAGAGACTGGAGGACGAGGATGGTATACAGTACAGAGACTGGAGGACGAGGGCGGTATACAGTACAGAGACTGGAGGACGAGGGCGGTATACAGTACAGAGACTGGAGGACGAGGGCGGTATACAGTACAGAGACTGGAGGACGAGGATGGTATACAGTAAAGAGACTGGAGGACGAGGGCTGTATACAGTACAGAGACTGGAGGGACAGGGCGGTATACAGCACAGAGACTGGAGGACGGTATACAGTACAGAGACTGAAGGGACAGGGCGGTATACAGCACAGAGACTGGAGGACAGGGCGGTATACAGTACAGAGACCGGAGAATAAGGACGGTGTACAGTACAGAGACTCGAGGTTTATATACAGTACAGTGTTGAGGACAGCAGCAGATGTTGGGGGTCCAGACGGTAGTTTTGGGGTGTCATATGTTATAATTTGACCTGTCTGTGTTTTGGTGCAGGCTGCTCCGGAAAATGCTGAAGAGTTGTGTGGAGTGCGGCCTCAGATGTCAGCGGTTATTTTGGGGGGGGGGGGGGGGTCATGTACATATTGGGGAGTCTCACAATAAATGTTATTATTTCTGATGATCGTCTCGTTGTGGTGATCTTTGACTGTGGTGACCTCAGAACAGCGCCCCCCAGCTGTACTCCCATGACGGCACCGAAAGGCACCCCCCACTGTACTCCCAGGATCTAGTAACGAAGCTAGTCACGATTTTGGTGATCTGGCGAGCTGGTGGACGTGAGGCGCAAGTCACAACCGGATTTGGAATGTACAAGTTTATTGACAACGCGTTTCGGGGTACGCATGACCCCTTTATCAAGTCTACAGGAAACATAAACCATAAAAGATGTATGTACAAGTATAGTTTTTACTTAGATGGAGGGAAAAAAAGTTAGTATAAAAATCGAGGATACGATAAAACTCATAGTAATAAAAGTGGAGTAGAAAGTGGCACGTTCAGGGGCGGAGTGTAGAAGAGACGAAAACTGATAAAATAGGATAAAATCACGGGACAAATGCTCGAAAAAGGCATCAAGGAAATAAATACCTGGGCGTATAGTTAATACCCTAATACCTCCATCTAAGTAAACACTGTACTTGTACGTACATCTTTTATGGTTTATGTTTCCTGTAGACTTGATAAAGGGGTCATGCTTACCCCGAAACGCGTTGTCGCAATAAACTTGTACATTCCAAATCCGGATGTGACTTGGGCCTCACGTCCACCAGCTCGCCAGATCACCGAAATCATGACGAGCTTCGTTACTAGTTCCATTGCTCAACCAATTGGCGACTTGGCCCTCGCCCTAGGTTCTTTTGGACACATCCGGCAGTTCCAACCTGATACCCGGTTCATCCAGCCGACCTTCATTGTGGTTGCACCCAATTCAGTGCAACCTGAACAGATGAGCATTACATATTCACCTCATTTTAAAGGACGCTCCGGCTGTACTGTCAGGATGACCCCTCTGCTGTACACTGCGACAATGCCCCCTGCTGTACTGTCAGGATAACCCCTCTGCTGTACACTGTGACAATGCCCCCTGCTGTACTGTCAGGATGACCCCTCTGCTGTACACTGTGACAATGCCCCCTGCTGTACTGTCAGGATGACCCCTCTGCTGTACTGTCAGGATGACCCCCCTGCTGTACTGTCAGGATGACCCCCCTGCTGTACTGTCAGGATGACCCCCCTGCTGTACTGTCAGGATGACCCCCCTGCTGTACTGTCGGTATGACCCCTCTGCTGTACTGTCGGTATGACCCCTCTGCTGTACTGTCGGTATGACCCCTCTGCTGTACTGTCGGTATGACCCCTCTGCTGTACTGTCGGTATGACCCCTCTGCTGTACTGTCAGGGTGACCCCTCTGCTGTACTGTCAGGGTGACCCCCCTGCTGTACTGTCGGTATGACCCCTCTGCTGTACTGTCAGGGTGACCCCTCTGCTGTACTGTCAGGATAACCCCTCTGCTGTACTGTCAGGGTGACCCCTCTGCTGTACTGTCGGTATGACACCTCTGCTGTACTGTCAGGGTGACCCCTCTGCTGTACTGTCGGTATGACCCTCTGCTGTACTGTCAGGGTGACCCCTCTGCTGTACTGTCAGGGTGACCCCTCTGCTGTACTGTCAGGGTGACCCCTCTGCTGTACTGTCAGGGTGACCCCTCTGCTGTACTGTCAGGATGACCCCCCTGCTGTACTGTCAGGATGACCCCTCTGCTGTACTGTCAGGATGACCCCCCTGCTGTACACTGCGGCGCCGCCCCCTGCTGTACTGTCAGGATGACCCCTCTGCTGTACTGTCAGGATGACCCCCTGCTGTACTGTCAGCATGACCCCTCTGCTGTACACTGCGGCGGCGCTCCTGTGTGAGGGACAGTCACAGCTGAGGATCTGGCCGGGGTCCAGGTCCTTGACGCTTGGACTCGAGTCCTGGGTTATTTATTCACAGGATCCAGTGACCTTCACAGACGCTGCGCTGAGACCCCAACAAGCAGCACTAGATTTGGGGTCCACAATGGCAAATCCAGGGGCTCCCCTACAGATAATCAGGAGGCACTTAGCCACAGGATCCCATGGGCCCGGAGGGGGTGAGTAATGGCAAGGTGACCCCAATGTCCTGCATTGCCCTGCACATCCACAGATTGCACCTGGTGCCCCCAGTTACCCCACACCCTCTGATCCCTGCCCCCAGTTACCCCAAACCCTCTGATCCCTGCCCCCAGTTACCCCACACCCTCTGATCACTGCCCCCAATTACCCCACACCCTCTGATCACTGCCCCCAGTTACCCCACACCCTCTGATCACTGCCCCCAGTTACCCCACACCCTCTGATCACTGCCCCCAGTTACCCCACACCCTCTGATCACTGCCCCCAATTACCCCACACCCTCTGATCCCTGCCCCCAGTTACCCCACACCCTCTGATCCCTGCCCCCAGTTACCCCACACCCTCTGATCCCTGCCCCCAGTTACCCCGCACCCTCTGATCACTGCCCCCAGTTACCCCGCACCCTCTGATCCCTGCCCCCAGTTACCCCGCACCCTCTGATCACTGCCCCCAGTTACCCCGCACCCTCTGATCACTGCTCCCAGTTATCCCGCACCCTCTGATCACTGCCCCCAGTTACCCCACACCCTCTGATCACTGCCCCCAGTTACCCCACACCCTCTGATCACTGCCCCCAGTTAACCTACACCCTCTGATCACTGCCCCCAGTTACCCCACACCCTCTGATCCCTGCCCCCAGTTACCCCACACCCTCTGATCACTGCCCCCAGTTACCCCACACCCTCTGATCCCTGCCCCCAGTTACCCCACACCCTCTGATCCCTGCTCCCAGTTACCCCACACCCTCTGATCCCTGCTCCCAGTTACCCCACACCCTCTGATCACTGCTCCCAGTTACCCCACACCCTCTGATCACTGCCCCCAGTTACCCCACACCCTCTGATCCCTGCCCCCAGTTACCCCACACCCTCTGATCCCTGCCCCCAGTTACCCTGCACCCTTTAATCACTGCCCCCAGTTACCCCACACCCTCTGATCCCTGCCCTTAGTTACCCCACACCCTCTGATCACTGCCCCCAGTTACCCCACACCCTCTGATCACTGCCCCCAGTTACCCAACACCCTCTGATCACTGCCCCCAGTTACCCCACACCTTCTGATCACTGCCCTTAGTTACCCCACACCCTCTGATCACTGCCCTTAGTTACCCCACACCCTTTGATCCCTGCCCTTAGTTATCCCACACCCTCTGATCACTGCCCCCAGTTACCCCACACCCTCTGATCACTGCCCCCAGTTACCCACACCCTCTGATCACTGCTCCCAGTTACCCACACCCTCTGATCACTGCTCCCAGTTATCCCGCACCCTCTGATCACTGCCCCCAGTTACCCCACACCCTCTGATCACTGCCCCCAGTTACCCCACACCCTCTGATCACTGCCCCCAGTTACCCCACACCCTCTGATCACTGCCCCCAGTTACCCACACCCTCCGATCACTGCCCCAGTTACCCACAGCCTCCGATCACTGCCCCCAGTTACCCCACACCCTCTGATCCCTGCCCCCAGTTACCCCACTCCCTCTGATCACTGCCCCAGTTATCCCACACCCTCTGATCACTGCCCCCAGTTACCCCACTCCCTCTGATCCCTGCCCCCAGTTACCCTACACCCTCTGATCCCTGCCCCCAGTTACCCCACACCCTCTGATCCCTGCCCCAGTTACCCCACACCCTCTGATCACTGCCCCCAGTTACCCCACACCCTCTGATCACTGCCCCCAGTTACCCCACACCCTCTGATCACTGCCCCCAGTTACCCCACACCCTCTGATCACTGCCCCCAGTTACCCCACACCCTCTGATCACTGCCCCCAGTTACCCCACACCCTCTGATCCCTGCTCCCAGTTACCCCACACCCTCTGATCACTGCTCCCAGTTACCCCACACCCTCTGATCACTGCTCCCAGTTACCCCACACCCTGTGATCACTGCCCCCAGTTACCCCACACCCTCTGATCACTGCTCCCAGTTACCCTGCACCCTCTGATTACTGCTCCCTGTTATCCCACACCCTCTGATCCCTGCCCCCAGTTACCCTGCACCCTCTGATCCCTGCTCCCAGTTACCCCGCACCCTCTGATCCTGGCCCCCAGTTACCCCACACCCTCTGCTCCTAGTTGGCTTTGTTCACACCTCTTCGGCCATGGATCAGATCCGAGTTCCACCTGTAAGAAATGAAGGAGAAGTGGATCTCGATGACCAGATCTGAGCACAGTCCTAAGATATAAGAGTCAGTAGACTGTCCTCTAGTTGGCATGTATCTCTGTGAAGCCATTTCTAGTAAGCATGGAATAGTAACAGAGACGTATCTGTCCCTTAGCTCTTACATGGAAGATCCTGACCTTCCTTGTAGCTCTTCCTGGGGTGGGGGTCTGCATGCTGAATGTCTGGCTCCAGAAACAGAATCACCCACATGGATCCCCCGAATTCAGAGCCTATGACCACCTGCGCATCCGAACCAAGGTGAGAGATGAGATATGACACCTACATTCCAAACCTTTACCATAATGTACACAATGTCAAGACCAGGTCCACACATAGAACCTCCACCATAATGTATCTAAAGACCAGGTCCACACACAGAACCTCCACCATAATGTATGAGTTCAGGTCCACACATAGAACCTCCACCATAATGTATCTAAAGACCAGGTCCACACATAAAACCTCCACCATAATGTATCTAAAGACCAGGTCCACACATAGAACCTCCACCATAATGTATCTAAAGACCAGGTCCACACACAGAACCTCCACCATAATGTATCTAAAGACCAGGTCCACACACAGAACCTCCACCATAATGTATCTAAAGACCAGGTCCACACATAGAACCTCCACCATAATGTATCTAAAGAAAAGGTCCACATATAGAACCTCCACCATAATGTATAAGTTCAGGTCCACACATAGAACCTCCACCATAATGTATCTAAAGACCAGGTCCACACACAGAACCTCCACCATAATGTATCTAAAGACCAGGTCCACACACAGAACCTCCACCATAATGTATCTAAAGACCAGGTCCACACACAGAACCTCCACCATAATGTATCTAAAGACCAGGTCCACACACAGAACCTCCACCATAATGATCTAAAGACCAGGTCCACACACAGAACCTCCACCATAATGTATCTAAAGACCAGGTCCACACATAGAACCTCCACCATAATGTATCTAAAGACCAGGTCCACACATAGAACCTCCACCATAATGTATCTAAAGACGAGGTCCACACACAGAACCTCTACCATAATGTATCTAAAGACCAGGTCCACACATAGAACCTCCACCATAATGTATCTAAAGACCAGGTCCACACATAGAACCTCCACCATAATGTATCTAAAGACCAGGTCCACACACAGAACCTCCACCATAATGTATCTAAAGGCCAGGTCCACACATAGAACCTCCACCATAATGTATCTAAAGACCAGGTCCACACACAGAACCTCCACCATAATGTATCTAAAGACCAGGTCCACACATAGAACCTCCACCATAATGTATCTAAAGACCAGGTCCACACACAGAACCTCCACCATAATGTATGAGTTCAGGTCCACACATAGAACCTCCACCATAATGTATCTAAAGACCAGGTCCACACATAAAACCTCCACCATAATGTATCTAAAGACCAGGTCCACACATAGAACCTCCACCATAATGTATCTAAAGACCAGGTCCACACACAGAACCTCCACCATAATGTATCTAAAGACCAGGTCCACACACAGAACCTCCACCATAATGTATCTAAAGACCAGGTCCACACATAGAACCTCCACCATAATGTATCTAAAGAAAAGGTCCACATATAGAACCTCCACCATAATGTATAAGTTCAGGTCCACACATAGAACCTCCACCATAATGTATCTAAAGACCAGGTCCACACACAGAACCTCCACCATAATGTATCTAAAGACCAGGTCCACACACAGAACCTCCACCATAATGTATCTAAAGACCAGGTCCACACACAGAACCTCCACCATAATGTATCTAAAGACCAGGTCCACACACAGAACCTCCACCATAATGATCTAAAGACCAGGTCCACACACAGAACCTCCACCATAATGTATCTAAAGACCAGGTCCACACATAGAACCTCCACCATAATGTATCTAAAGACCAGGTCCACACATAGAACCTCCACCATAATGTATCTAAAGACGAGGTCCACACACAGAACCTCTACCATAATGTATCTAAAGACCAGGTCCACACATAGAACCTCCACCATAATGTATCTAAAGACCAGGTCCACACACAGAACCTCCACCATAATGATCTAAAGACCAGGTCCACACACAGAACCTCCACCATAATGTATCTAAAGACCAGGTCCACACATAGAACCTCCACCATAATGTATCTAAAGACCAGGTCCACACATAGAACCTCCACCATAATGTATCTAAAGACCAGGTCCACACACAGAACCTCTACCATAATGTATCTAAAGACCAGGTCCACACATAGAACCTCCACCATAATGTATCTAAAGACCAGGCCCACACACACAACCTCCACCATAATGTATCTAAAGAAAAGGTCCACATATAGAACCTCCACCATAAGGTATCTAAAGACCAGGTCCACACACAGAACCTCCACCATAATGTATCTAAAGACCAGGTCCACACACAGAACCTCCACCATAATGTATCTAAAGACCAGGTCCACACATAGAACCTCCACCATAATGTATCTAAAGACCAGGTCCACACACAGAACCTCCACCATAATGTATCTAAAGACCAGGTCCACACATAGAACCTCCACCATAATGATCTAAAGACCAGGTCCACACATAGAACCTCCACCATAATGTATCTAAAGACCAGGTGCACACATAGAACCTCCACCATAATGTATCTAAAGACCAGGTCCACACATAGAACCTCCACCATAATGTATCTAAAGACCAGGTGCACACATAGAACCTCCACCATAATGTATCTAAAGACCAGGTCCACACATAGAACCTCCACCATAATGTATCTAAAGGCCAGGTCCACACACAGAACCTCCACCATAATGATCTAAAGACCAGGTCCACACACAGAACCTCCACCATAATGTATCTAAAGACCAGGTCCACACATAGAACCTCCACCATAATGTATCTAAAGACCAGGTCCACACACAGAACCTCTACCATAATGTATCTAAAGACCAGGTCCACACATAGAACCTCCACCATAATGTATCTAAAGACCAGGTCCACACATAGAACCTCCACCATAATGTATCTAAAGACCAGGTCCACACACAGAACCTCCACCATAATGTATCTAAAGACCAGGTCCACACATAGAACCTCCACAATAATGTATCTAAAGACCAGGTCCACACATAGAACCTCCACTATAATGTATCTAAAGACCAGATCCACTCATAGAACCTCCACCATAATGTATCTAAAGACCAGGTCCACACACAGAACCTCCACCATAATGTATGAGTTCAGGTCCACACATAGAACCTCCACCATAATGTATCTAAAGACCAGGTCCACACACAGAACCTCCACCATAATGTATATAAAGACCAGGTCCACACACAGAACCTCCACCATAACGTATCTAAAGACCAGGTCCACACATAGAACCTCCACCATAATGTATCTAAAGACCAGGTCCACACATAGAACCTCCACTATAATGTATCTAAAGACCAGGTCCACACACAGAACCTCCACCATAATGTATGAGTTCAGGTCCACACATAGAACCTCCACCATAATGTATCTAAAGACCAGGTCCACACACAGAACCTCCACCATAATGTATGAGTTCAGGTCCACACATAGAACCTCCACCATAATGTATCTAAAGACCAGGTCCACACACAGAACCTCCACCATAATGTATCTAAAGGCCAGGTCCACACACAGAACCTCCACCATAATGTATCTAAAGACCAGGTCCACACATAAAACCTCCACCATAACGTATCTAAAGACCAGGTCCACACATAGAACCTCCACCATAATGTATCTAAAGACCAGGTCCACACACAGAACCTCCACCATAATGTATATAAAGACCAGGTCCACACACATAGAACCTCCACCATAATGTACACAATGTCAAGACCAGGTCCACACATAGAACCTCCACCATAATGTATCTAAAGACCAAGTCCACACACATAGAACCTCCACCATAATGTATCTAAAGACCAGGTCCACACATAAAACCTCCACCATAACGTATCTAAAGACCAGGTCCACACATAGAACCTCCACCATAATGTATCTAAAGACCAGGTCCACACACAGAACCTCCACCATAATGTATATAAAGACCAGGTCCACACATAGAACCTCCACTATAATGTACACAATGTCAAGACCAGGTCCACACATAGAACCTCCACCATAATGTATCTAAAGACCAAGTCCACACACATAGAACCTCCACCATAATGTATCTAAAGACCAGGTCCACACATAGAACCTCCACCATAATGTATCTAAAGACCAGGTCCACACATAGAACCTCCACCATAATGTATCTAAAGACCAGGTCCACACATAGAACCTCCACCATAATGTATCTAAAGACCAGGTCCACACATAGAACCTCCACTATAATGTATCTAAAGACCAGGTCCACACACAGATCCTCCACCATAATGTATCTAAAGACCAGGTCCACATATAGAACCTCCACCATAATGTATCTAAAGACCAGGTCCACACACAGAACCTCCACCATAATGTATCTAAAGACCAGGTCCACACATAAAACCTCCACCTTAATGTATCTAAAGACCAGGTCCACACACAGAACCTCCACCATAATGTATCTAAAGACCAGGTCCACACATAGAACCTCCACCATAATGTATCTAAAGACCAGGTCCACACATAGAACCTCCACCATAATGTATCTAAAGACCAGGTCCACACACAGAACCTCCACCTTAATGTATCTAAAGATCACGTCCACACATAGAACCTCCACCATAATGTATCTAAAGACCAAGTCCACACATAGAACCTCCACCATAATGTATCTAAAGACCAAGTCCACACATAGAACCTCCACCATAATGTATGTGAAGACCAGGTCCACACACAGAACCTCCACCATAATGATCTAAAGACCAGGTCCACACATAGAACCTCCACCATAATGTATGTGAAGACCAGGTCCACACATAGAACCTCCACCATAATGTATATAAAGACCAGGTCCACACACAGAACCTCCACCATAATGTATATAAAGACCAGGTCCACACACATAGAACCTCCACCATAATGTATGAGTTCAGGTCCACACATAGAACCTCCACTATAATGTACACAATGTCAAGACCAGGTCCACACATAGAACCTCCACCATAATGTATCTAAAGACCAAGTCCACACACATAGAACCTCCACCATAATGTATCTAAAGACCAGGTCCACACATAGAACCTCCACCATAATGTATCTAAAGACCAGGTCCACACATAGAACCTCCACCATAATGTATCTAAAGACCAGGTCCACACATAGAACCTCCACCATAATGTATCTAAAGACCAGGTCCACACATAGAACCTCCACTATAATGTATCTAAAGACCAGGTCCACACACAGATCCTCCACCATAATGTATCTAAAGACCAGGTCCACATATAGAACCTCCACCATAATGTATCTAAAGACCAGGTCCACACACAGAACCTCCACCTTAATGTATCTAAAGACCAGGTCCACACATAGAACCTCCACCATAATGTATCTAAAGACCAGGTCCACACATAGAACCTCCACCATAATGTATCTAAAGACCAGGTCCACACATAGAACCTCCACCATAATGTATCTAAAGACCAGGTCCACACACAGAACCTCCACCTTAATGTATCTAAAGATCACGTCCACACATAGAACCTCCACCATAATGTATCTAAAGACCAAGTCCACACATAGAACCTCCACCATAATGTATCTAAAGACCAAGTCCACACATAGAACCTCCACCATAATGTATGTGAAGACCAGGTCCACACACAGAACCTCTACCATAATGATCTAAAGACCAGGTCCACACATAGAACCTCCACCATAATGTATGTGAAGACCAGGTCCACACATAGAACCTCCACCATAATGTATATAAAGACCAGGTCCACACACAGAACCTCCACCATAATGTATGTGAAGACCAGGTCCACACATAGAACCTCCACCATAATGTATGTGAAGACCATGGGGGTAATTTATTAAGACCAGCATTTTAGACGCTGGTCTTAATAAACTCCTGCACTGGCGGTGTATCCGCCAAAGTCATGAAGAGGTGCTGGCCTCTACATAACCTCAGCGAATCCACCGCCACTTCTAAATCTACGCCATCTCAATGCTGGCAAGGTACAATTTTGTACACCTTAAGAGGCGTAGAAAATTATGAATGAGACGGGCCTCACACGCCCACACCACGCCCATATTTTTAGACCTGGCTTTGCAGATTGTGGTGCAAAGAACCTTTGCGCTGCAATCTGTGCCAGAAATCTGCCTAATATAAACGTATTTCTGTTAGTAACCCCCCCCCCCCCCCCTTCAAGTCCACACGCTGAGGCTCCACCATAATGTATGGGAAGACCAAGTCCGCACATAGAACCTCCATCACAATGTATGGGAAGAGCAGTTCCACACATAGAAGCTCCACCATAATGTATGGGAAGACCAGGTCCGCACAGAGAAGCTCCACCATAATGTATGGGAAGACCAAGTCCACACGCTGAGGCTCCACCATAATGTATGGGAAGACCAAGCCCACATAGAGAAGCCTCCATCATAATGTATGGGAAGACCAGGTCCACCCACACAGAAGCTCCACCATAATGTATGTGAGGACAAAGTCCACACATAGAACCTCTATCACAATGTATGGGAAGAGCAGTTCCACACACAGAAGCTCCACCATAATGTATGTGAAGACCAGGTCCGCACAGAGAAGCTCCACCATAATGTATGCGAAGACCAGGTCCACACAGAGAAGCTCCACCATAATGTATGTGAAGACCAGGTCCGCACAGAGAAGCTCCACCATAATGTATGGGAAGACCAGGTCCGCACAGAGAAGCTCCACCATAATGTATGCGAAGACCAGGTCCACACAGAGAAGCTCCACCATAATGTATGGGAAGACCAGGTCCACACAGAGAAGCTCCACCATAATGTATGGGAAGACCAGGTCCACACAGAGAAGCTCCACCATAATGTATGGGAAGAGCAAGTCCACACATAGAATCTCCACCATAATGTATGCAAAGAGCAAGTCCACACATAGAACCTCCACCATAATGTATGGGAAGACCAGGTCCACACACAGAAGCTCCACCATAATGTATGTGAAGACCAGGTCCGCACAGAGAAGCTCCACCATAATGTATGCGAAGACCAGGTCCACACAGAGAAGCTCCACCATAATGTATGTGAAGACCAGGTCCGCACAGAGAAGCTCCACCATAATGTATGGGAAGACCAGGTCCGCACAGAGAAGCTCCACCATAATGTATGCGAAGACCAGGTCCACACAGAGAAGCTCCACCATAATGTATGGGAAGACCAGGTCCACACAGAGAAGCTCCACCATAATGTATGGGAAGACCAGGTCCACACAGAGAAGCTCCACCATAATGTATGGGAAGAGCAAGTCCACACATAGAATCTCCACCATAATGTATGCAAAGAGCAAGTCCACACATAGAACCTCCACCATAATGTATGGGAAGACCAGGTCCGCACAGAGAAGCTCCACCATAATGTATGGGAAGACCAGGTCCACACACATAGAACCTCCACCATAATGTATTTGCAGAGCATTTCCACACACAGTAGTTCCACCATAATCTTTGAGAAGACCAGGTCCACACAGAGAACCTCCACCATAATGTATGGGAAGACCAGGTCCGCACAGAGAAGCTCCACCATAATGTATGGGAAGACCAGGTCCACACAGAGAACCTCCACCATAATGTATGGGAAGACCAGGTCCGCACAGAGAAGCTCCACCATAATGTATGTGAAGACCAGGTCCACACAGAGAACCTCCACCATAATGTATGGGAAGACCAGGTCCGCACAGAAAACCTCCACTATAATGTATGGGAAGACCAAGTCCACACATAGAACCTCCACCATAATGTATGGGAAGACCAGGTCCACACATAGAACCTCCACCATAATGTATGGGAAGACCAGGTCCGCACAGAAAACCTCCACTATAATGTATGGGAAGACCAAGTCCACACATAGAACCTCCACCATAATGTATTTGCAGAGCAGTTCCTCACACAGTAGCTCCACCATAATCTTTGAGAAGACCAGGTCCACATATTAAACCTACACCATAATGTATGGGAATACCAGATCTACATATAGAACCTCCACCATAATGTATGGGAATACCAGATCTACATATAGAACCTCCACCATAATGTATGGGAATACCAGATCTACATATAGAACCTCCACCATAATGTATGGGAATACCAGATCTACATATAGAACCTCCACCATAATGTATGGGAATACCAGATCTACATATAGAACCTCCACCATAATGTATGGGAATACCAGATCTACATATAGAACCTCCACCATAATGTATGGGAATACCAGATCTACATATAGAACCTCCACCATAATGTATGGGAATACCAGATCTACATATAGAACCTCCACCATAATGTATGGGAATACCAGATCTACATATAGAACCTCCATCATAATGTTCACTTTATCAGAAAGTCCACAGCTCTCACCTGCATATATTCCATCCGGGGCACGGACGCAATCCCAGGGCTCACAGGAACAAATAGAAAAAACGAAGACGTCCAGCTCCAAGATGTTAAAAAGGTGTTATTCCCAAAACTTTATTCTTCAATAAAAAGTGCAAATACAGTGCAGATAGGAATATTATCTCAGATCAACGCGTTTCAGACTAGTAGTCTGAAACGCGTTGATCTGAGATAATATTCCTATCTGCACTGTATTTGCACTTTTTATTGAAGAATAAAGTTTTGGGAATAACACCTTTTTAACATCTTGGAGCTGGACGTCTTCGTTTTTTCTCCATCATAATGTATATGAAGACCAAGTTCACACTTGATGAGGAGAACGGCACAATGATTCTCTGGGGCACGCTCTCATAAGGGACACAAGCCAGATGGTGGTCCGAAGGGGCCCTTGGTGGTCTGTATTAATGTGCCTATGGCAAGGTCCCTGATTGTCGTGACGCCAGTACCTTTTGTGGTGGTACAACTATTTACTGTAGTGTTAACTGAGGAATTGGAAACTGAGACAAGGATGGTGCAATCCAACTTATGACGTTTACTGAACGTTGCTCCTGGTAACAGTTACATCCAGATATGAAATACAGTCTCTATTACATATGGAGTTAGGGAACTGTAAGTCCTCAGGGAAAGCAGACTCTCTGTCTTATATGTGAAAGCTACTGCTTCGGACTAAGCTTTTGAAGTATAAGAAGTCTTAGGCCGGTATTAACTCTAACCTTATCCTAACCTTGATTAAAGGTGGTTTTCAGAATCCTTGAGCCTCTATTTCCAGGGCTTTTCTAACGGCCTGACTGTCCTCAGGATTTACACTGGAGGTGTGGAGGCCGGACGCTGTGTCCTACACCTAACTGGTGCCTGGGAAGCCTCTGAGTACGGCCGTTATGCTATCCTCTGCCTTGAATACTTGTAAATACATATTAATCCCCTTGAAACTTGCTGTTTGCAGCTTTGTCACTGGTCACCCCCGAGGGCCGAGCTATAGAATTAGACTTCTCACCTCTAGGCTGAATCTTATAGGCTGTAACCCTGGACCGTGGAGCCATCAGGGAGAGAGCAGAGAGGCAGGAGGCCTCCCTCCGGCGGGCAGCTACATCATGGCTGCACACTGACTAAACTCCAGGAGAAGACTGCCTACTAGGCCTGAGCTAAGCTATATACACACTGTCACACTGCCCCCATCTAGTGGTCAGACTGGTGTAGTGCAATTTAACTGGCCTGAATGACAGGATCTTACACAGAATCACATAGTGACTGGGAGAATGAGAGGAAGTCCGGCATACAGACATAATATATGGCAATAAAACCTAGTAAAACCAGTTTGCTGTGCCCACGATCATGAGTGGGACACTGCACACATAGAGCCTCCATCATAATTTATGTGAAGAGCAGGTCCACACACGGAAGCTCCACCATAATGTTTCCCCCACTCACACCAGGTCTAATAAAGTGGTCATGGTGTGGGCAGGGAAGGGCATGGGTCAGCAGGCCCATCTCATGTATCATTTCTACGTCTGTTTTAGGCCTAGAAAATGATCTAAATGGAAGACATTAAGGAAGCCTCTGTACATTTAGACTGGTGCTGGATGCACCGGAGTTATGAAGAAGCCTGCGCCTCTACATATCTCCTGCAGATCCACCGCCAGCGCAAGAGGTTATTAAGACCGTTATCTAAAACTGACCCCCATAGAGTCTATCATACTGCATGAGAAGACCAGGTCCACACATAGAGCCTCTATCATACTGCATGTGGAGACCAGGTCCACACATAGAGCCTCTATCATACTGCATGTGGAGACCAGGTCTACACATAGGGCCTCTATCATACTGCATGTGGAGACCAGGTCCACACATAGAGCCTCTATCATACTGCATGTGGAGACCAGGTCCACACATAGAGCCTCTATCATACTGCATGTGGAGACCAGGTCCACACATAGAGCCTCTATCATAATGCATGAGAAGACCAGGTCCACACATAGAGCCTCTATCATACTGCGAGTGGAGACCAGGTCCACACATAGAGCCTCTATCATACTGCATGTGGAGACCAGGTCCACACATAGAGCCTCTATCATACTGCATGTGGAGACCAGGTCCACACATAGAGCCTCTATCATACTGCATGTGGAGACCAGGTCCACACATAGAGCCTCTATCATACTGCATGTGGAGACCAGGTCCACACATAGAGCCTCTATCATACTGCATGTGGAGACCAGGTCCACACATAGAGCCTCTATCATAATGCATGAGAAGACCAGGTCCACACATAGAGCCTCTATCATACTGCGAGTGGAGACCAGGTCCACACATAGAGCCTCTATCATACTGCATGTGGAGACCAGGTCCACACATAGAGCCTCTATCATACTGCATGTGGAGACCAGGTCCACACATAGAGCCTCTATCATACTGCATGTGGAGACCAGGTCCACACATAGAGCCTCTATCATACTGCATGTGGAGACCAGGTCCACACATAGAGCCTCTATCATACTGCATGTGGAGACCAGGTCCACACATAGAGCCTCTATCATACTGCATGTGGAGACCAGGTCCACACATAGAGCCTCTATCATAATGCATGAGAAGACCAGGTCCACACATAGAGCCTCTATTATACTGCATGTGGAGACCAGGTCCACACATAGAGCCTCTATCATAATGCATGTGGAGACCAGGTCCACACATAGAGCCTCTATCATACTGCATGTGGAGACCAGGTCCACACATAGAGCCTCTATCATACTGCATGTGGAGACCAGGTCCACACATAGAGCCTCTATCATACTGCATGTGGAGACCAGGTCCACACATAGAGCCTCTATCATACTGCATGTGGAGACCAGGTCCACACATAGAGCCTCTATCATACTGCATTTGGAGACCAGGTCCACACATAGAGCCTCTATCATACTGCATGTGGAGACCAGGTCCACACATAGAGCCTCTATCATACTGCATTTGGAGACCAGGTCCACACATAGAGCCTCTATCATACTGCATGTGGAGACCAGGTCCACACATAGAGCCTCTATCATACTGCATGTGGAGACCAGGTCCACACATAGAGCCTCTATCATACTGCATTTGGAGACCAGGTCCACACATAGAGCCTCTATCATACTGCATGTGGAGACCAGGTCCACACATAGAGCCTCTATCATACTGCATGTGGAGACCAGGTCCACACATAGAGCCTCTATCATACTGCATGTGGAGACCAGGTCCACACATAGAGCCTCTATCATACTGCATGTGGAGACCAGGTCCACACATAGAGCCTCTATCATACTGCATGTGGAGACCAGGTCCACACATAGAGCCTCTATCATACTGCATGTGGAGACCAGGTCCACACATAGAGCCTCTATCATACTGCATGTGGAGACCAGGTCCACACATAGAGCCTCTATCATACTGCATGTGGAGACCAGGTCCACACATAGAGCCTCTATCATACTGCATGTGGAGACCAGGTCCACACATAGAGCCTCTATCATACTGCATGTGGAGACCAGGTCCACACATAGTGCCTCTATCATACTGCATGTGGAGACCAGGTCCACACATAGAGCCTCTATCATACTGCATGTGGAGACCAGGTCCACACATAGAGCCTCTATCATAATGCATGAGAAGACCTCATCGGCCCAGTCTCATTGTCATGTTCGGCACCATCACATGACCCTCTTAGTAAGGATCCCGCTATGATTCCGTGTTTTTTTTTCCAGCGCTTCCCGTGGGGCGATGGGGATCACACGCTCTTCCATAACCCACATGCCAACTCGCTTCCGACAGGATATGAAGAGACGGAGCACAAGCACTGACGTCTCTGGGTCGATGTGCAGTGAGGACCCATGTAATAACGCCCATCATCTGCAATAACGCCCATCATCTGCAATAAAGAGTAATCTACTGCACCAATCCGCAGTGTCGACTCCGCTCATTGGGATACTTACCAGACCCAAATGGCACACAGCACCCAGGAACCTGAGTGAGACGCCTCCCTGTCACCACAGTCCTGACAAAGGGCCCTGAGGGTATCTGCGAGAGGCAGGGGCACCTACCTCCTCTTAGGCATCACAAGGGGATAAATGGTATTTTTGAAGGGCACCATTTAATTGGGAAATTCTCTGTGGGGTTAAACTGAAAAAAAAAAAAAAACAATTCTGACAAGGTTTTTGGATTTTAACATCGTGGCGTTCACTGTGCGCTAAAAGTGACATGACGTTCATATTCTGCGGCTCAGTACGAATGTGGCGATACCAAACTTCTATAATTTTTTTTCTACATTTCAAAATTAAAAAACCTTAGAATTTTTTTCTTTGTATCGCCGTTTTCTAGCAGCCATACTTCTCTGTCCACAAAGCTTCGCGAGGCCTTGTTTTTTGCAGGACAGTTTTTATTAGTACAATTTTTGTGGTACGTACGACTTTCTGATCACAGTTATTCCATTTTCTTGGGAGGGGGGGGGGGTGACTAAAAAATGGCCAATTGTGTGTTTTTCATTTTTTTCCGTTACAGCTTTCAGGGCACAGCAATTGGGGGAAGAAAAATAGGGAAAAGGTGGTGATTTAAACAATATATATATTTTTTTTACATTTTTTACCTTTTTATCTAAGAACCATTACCCCCTTAGGGGCTACAGCCTGGGATCTCGTGATCCTTGTCCGGTCCACCCTAGTAGATATCTGTTAGGGTGAAGGGCGCTCCCCCTGGAATGAGAGATTCTAATGGAAACAACGGACGAGGGCTCAGGGACGGACGCCGGCATTCTATGCTGTGCATGGTGCACAGCTCAGCGATCAGAAGGTCAGGGATTAGACACTGGAGCACGGAAGGTCAGGGATTAGACAGTCATACATGGAAGGTCAGGGATTAGACAGTGGTACACGGAAGGTCAGGGATTAGACAGTAATACATGGAATGTCAGAGATTAGACAGTGATACATGGAAGGTCAGGGATTAGACAGTGTTACATGGAAGGTCAGGGATTAGACAGTCATACATGGAAGGTCAGGGATTAGACAGTGCTACATGGAAGGACAGGGATTAGACAGTGGTACATGGAAGGTCAGGGATTAGACAGTGGTACATGGAAGGTCAGGGATTAGACAGTGGTACATGGAAGGTCAGGGATTAGACAGTGTTACATGGAAGTTCAGGGATTAGACATTGGTACACGGAAGGTCAGGGATTAGACAGTGGTACATGGAAGGTAAGGGATTAGACACTGGAGCATGGAACGTCAGAGATTAGACAGTGATACATGGAAGGTCAAGGATTAGACAGTGGTACATGGAAGGTCAGGGATTAGACAGTCATACATGGAAGGTCAGGGATTAGACAGTGGTACATGGAAGGTCTCGGATTAGACAGTGGTACATGGAAGGTCAGGGATTAGATAGTGGTACATGGAAAGTCAGGGATTAGACAGTGGTACATGGAAGGTCAGAGATTAGACAGTGTTACATGGAAGGTCAGGGATTAGACAGTCATACATGGAAGGTCAGGGATTAGACAGTGGTACATGGAAGGTCAGAGATTAGACAGTGGTACATGGAAGGTCAGGGATTAGACAGTGTTACATGGAAGGTCAGGGATTAGACAGTGGTACATGGAAGGTCAGGGATTAGACAGTGATACATGGAAGGTCAGGGATTAGACAGTGGTACACGGAAGGTCAGGGATTAGACAGTGGTACATGGAAGGTCAGAGATTAGACAGTGGTACACGGAAGGTCAGGGATTAGACAGTGTTACATGGAAGGTCAGGGATTAGACAGTGGTACACGGAAGGTCAGGGATTAGACAGTGTTACATGGAAGGTCAGGGATTAGACAGTGGTACATGGAAGGTCAGGGATTAGACAGTGGTACATGGAAGGTCAGGGATTAGACAGTAGTACATGGAAGGTCAGGGATTAGACAGTGTTACATGGAAGGTCAGGGATTAGACAGTAGTACATGGAAGGACAGGGATTAGACAGTGGTACATGGAAGGTCAGGGATTAGACAGTGGTACATGGAAGGTCAGGGATTAGACAGTGATACATGGAAGTTCAGGGATTAGACATTGGTACACGGAAGGTCAGGGATTAGACAGTGGTACATGGAAGGTCAGGGATTAGACACTGGAGCATGGAACGTCAGAGATTAGACAGTCATACATGGAAGGTCAGGGATTAGACAGTGGTACATGGAAGGTCAGGGATTAGACAGTGGTACATGGAAGGTCAGGGATTAGACAGTGTTACATGGAAGGTCAGGGATTAGACAGTGGTACATGGAAGGTCAGGGATTAGACAGTGGTACATGGAAGGTCAGGGATTAGACAGTGGTACATGGAAGGTCAGAGATTAGACAGTGTTACATGGAAGGTCAGAGATTAGACAGTGGTACATGGAAGGTCAGGGATTAGACAGTGGTACATGGAAGGTCAGAGATTAGACAGTGGTACATGGAAGGTCAGGGATTAGACAGTGGTACATGGAAGGTCAGGGATTAGACAGTGGTACATGGAAGGTCAGAGATTAGACAGTGATACATGGAAGGTCAGGGATTAGACAGTGGTACATGGAAGGTCAGGGATTAGACAGTGGTACATGGAAGGTCAGAGATTAGACAGTGGTACACGGGAGGTCAGGGATTAGACAGTGTTACATGGAAGGTCAGGGATTAGACAGTGGTACATGGAAGGTCAGGGATTAGACAGTGTTACATGGAAGGTCAGGGATTAGACAGTGTTATATGGATGGTCAGGGATTAGACAGTGGTACATGGAAGGTCAGGGATTAGACAGTGTTACATGGAAGGTCAGGGATTAGACAGTGGTACATGGAAGGTCAGGGATTAGACAGTGGTACATGGAAGGTCAGGGATTAGACAGTGGTACATGGAAGGTCAGGGATTAGACAGTGGTACATGGAAGGTCAGGGATTAGACAGTGATACATGGAAGGTCAGGGATTAGACAGTGGTACATGGAAGGTCAGGGATTAGACAGTGGTACATGGAAGGTCAGGGATTAGACAGTGGTACATGGAAGGTCAGGGATTAGACAGTGATACATGGAAGGTCAGGGATTAGACAGTGGTACATGGAAGGTCAGGGATTAGACAGTGGTACATGGAAGGTCAGGGATTAGACAGTGGTACATGGAAGGTCAGAGATTAGACAGTGATACATGGAAGGTCAGGGATTAGACAGTGGTACATGGAAGGTCAGGGATTAGACAGTGGTACATGGAAGGTCAGGGATTAGACAGTGGTACATGGAAGGTCAGAGATTAGACAGTGATACATGGAAGGTCAGGGATTAGACAGTGGTACATGGAAGGTCAGGGATTAGACAGTGTTACATGGAAGGTCAGGGATTAGACAGTGGCACATGGAAGGTCAGGGATTAGACAGTGATACATGGAAGGTCAGGGATTAGACAGTTGCAACCATTGTAATGGAGCCGCTATCTCGTTGTCAGTGATTTTCATGCAGAGATGAGAAGATTGAAACTGTCTGAACCACGGAAGAGGAACCTGTCACTTGCTGACTGACCCCCCCCCCCTTCCACCTTCTCTGCTATATTCCTACAGACCTCCCAAGGAGGGAGATTATAAGCAGTTATACCCCTTAGTGCCCCCACATAGTAGTTATATCCCCTTAGTGCCCCCACACAGTAGTTATATCCCCTTAGTGCCCCCACACAGTAGTTATATCCCCTTAGTGCCCCCACACAGTAGTTATATCCCCTTAGTGCCCCCACACAGTAGTTATACCCACTTAGTGCCCCCACACAGTAGTTATATCCCCTTAGTGCCCCCACACAGTAGTTATATCCCTTAGTGCCCCACACAGTAGTTATATCCCCTTAGTGCCCCCACACAGTAGTTATAACCCCTTAGTGCCCCCACACAGTAGTTATATCCCCTTAGTGCCCCCACACAGTAGTTATATCCCCTTAGTGCCCCCACACAGTAGTTATATCCCCTTAGTGCCCCCACACAGTAGTTATATCCCCTTAGTGCCCCCACACAGTAGTTATATCCCCTTAGTGCCCCCACACAGTAGTTATACCCCTTAGTGCCCCCACACAGTAGTTATATCCCCTTAGTGCCCCCACACAGTAGTTATACCCACTTAGTGCCCCCACACAGTAGTTATACCCACTTAGTGCCCCCACACAGTAGTTATATCCCCTTAGTGCCCCCACACAGTAGTTATTAGTGTTGATCACGAATTTTCGAATTGCGAATTTTAATCGCGAATATCAGCACTTCGAGAATTCGCGAATATTTAGAATATCGCAAAACATGCTTTATGCGAATTTTTTATCTGAAAATTTTCGCATGCAAGAAAATAATGTCATTATTTTCTTGTTTGCGAAAATTCGCATAAAAAAATCGCATAAATTAGCATAAAAATTCGCATAAACTGGTATTTAAAAGGTATCTTTTAAATGCCAGTTTATGCGAATTTTTATGCTAATTTATGCGATTTTTTTATGCTAATTTATGCGAATTTTCGCAAACAGGGAAAGATTGTCTGGAGATTACGAATTTGCGAATTTTCGAATACATGGCGAATATTCGCCCAAATATTCGCGAAATATCACGAATTCGAATATTGCCCCTGCCGCTCATCACTAGTTATACCCACTTAGTGCCCCCACACAGTAGTTATATCCCCTTAGTGCCCCCACACAGTAGTTATATCCCCTTAGTGCCCCCACACAGTAGTTATATCCCCTTAGTGCCCCCACACAGTAGTTATATCCCCTTAGTGCCCCCACACAGTAGTTATATCCCCTTAGTGCCCCCACACAGTAGTTATATCCCCTTAGTGCCCCCACACAGTAGTTATATCCCCTTAGTGCCCCCACACCAGTGGCGTAACTAGAGTGTTTTGGGCCCCGATGCTTTCAGCACTCCTCCCACAGCCAGCAGCGCGATGTGCGGCCAGCAGGGGGAGCGCTGGAGCTCAGAAGAACAGTGAAGCAGGGAGCGGAGCGAAACTCTGGAGACGACCGCCCGGCAGTGACAAGAACAGCCGGATGAGTATGCGTGCCGACCCCCCTCCCCACTTGCCTCTGCGCCCCGTCTGTTAGCCCAGGGCGCATAATATACATGTTTGAAAAGCGCTCTGACGGGGCCCGGCATTGTCACTGTACTTCATGCTGGGCCCTGTCAGAGCGCTCCCATTACATGTGAGCGCAGCGGGCTCCCTCCACCCGCAGGTCGCGGTCGGGCCGTGATCGTTACACCCCTGCCCCACACAGTAGTTATGCCACCTTAGTGCCCCCCCCATGAGAGGGAATGCCATGTAGTTTCACAATGTTATCGATAAAAACCTGAGCGAGAGTTTGGGCATCTTACTGAAGCGGTCCAGCATCACCACCATCACAGTCCTCCCAGAGGAACTCGGTAAATCGCTAATAAAGTCCATGGACAAATGCGTCCAAGGACGAGACGGGATGGACAAAGGAAGAAGGGATCCTGAAGGTCGAGTGTGAGCCACCTTCACACGGGTCTCACAAGCTGCCACATAACCCTCCACACTCTTACATATCAGAATGGAAGCAGACGCAAAACATTTCTTAACAGCAGAGAAGGCCTGCAATGCCTCATCCGACCAGACGGAGCGGTCGGCGCCTTTTTTAGTCATATCTGTCGAAGGTTTTACAATGGTGGAAAAATTCAAGATGAATTTTCTGTAGTAATTGGTAAAACCCAAAAAGCGCATCAGAGCTTTCTGATTCTCAGGCCGGTCCCATTCCAGAACTGCCCAGACCTTTTCAGGGTCCATACAAAAACCGGAGTCAGAAAGCAGGTATCCCAAAAACGGAAGCTCCTGGACAGAAAACACATTTTTCCAATTTTGCATACAATTTATTCTCCCGAAGGATCGACAACACCCGTCTCACGTGATCCTGATGGGTCTTCAGATCGGGTGAGTAAATTATCGGGTGTCATCAAGGTAAAGAACAATGAACCTTCCCACCAAATGAGGGAAAATATCATTGATAAATCGCTGAAAGACCGCTGGCGCATTCGTTAAACCAAAGGGCATGACAAGATTCTCGAAATGACCTTCGGGAGTATTGAAGGCCGTTTTCCGCTCATCTCCTTCCTTAATTCTGATCAGATTGTAGGCTCCTCTTAAATCCAACTTGGAGAACACCTTGGCTCCGATAATTTGATCAAATAGATCAAAAATCAAAGGAAGGGGATACGGATCACGGACCGTAAAGAGATTCAATTCCCGGGAATCTAAACACGGTCTAAGTGATCCGGCTTTCTTTGTTAGGAAAAAAAAGCCGGCGGCCGCAGGGGACTTAGATGGCCTAATATGTCCCTTTGCCAAACTCTCGGCAATACACTCCCGCATAGCTTCTCTTTCGGGTTGGGAAAGGTTATATAGCCGAGATTTTGGCAATTTAGCTCCAGGGATGAGATTGACCAGACAATCATATTCTCGATTGGGGGGGGGGGTCAACTCCTGAGCTCCCCCCTCCGAGAACACGTCCGTAAATCAGAGAGATACTGAGGTAGGACCGTAGTTGACACCCCTGAGGTAAAAGCACATAGTCCGTACAAAATTCACTCCAGCTACTGATTTGTCTTGTTGCCAGTCAGTAGTAGGGCTATGCTTTATCAACCACGGTAAACCTAGAACCATCGGAGCAGGCAAGCCCTTCATAACAAAACAAGAAATGGACTCAACATGTGAATCGCCCACCCGTAACTGACCGCCATGAACGACATGAGTAGCCCACCCGTAACTGACCGCCATGAACGACATGAGTAAGACTCTTTTATTGAGAGAGGGGAGGAATCGATAGCAAACACTGGTATCTCTTTATCTAATGTGCTAGTTCTAAAACCAAGATTTTAGAGTCTAGCGCCTGCCCCAGATTCAAATGTCATATTACTCCGGCGGATAGGTGGGACGGAACCACTTTCAGATGGGACCCCCGCTCAAGGGGAATCTTACACCTCTATCTAAGACATCCATGGAGTAGTCCATGGGTACATGTAGAAACCTGTAGTTTATCGATATTTGTTTCTTCTCCCCATTGGGGATCAGGAACCATTTTCTAAAGTACGGACTCCATTCCAAGTCCACCATATTGGAAATTACTTTAGTGATATAGCTTTTCGCTTGCAAGTACGGAAAGAAGGGGAAAACTATATGTGGGTATTCCTTCTGCAGGTCTGAGAGTGGTTTAACCGTACGTGTTTGCGCGTTGATAAGTTTATCTATTCTGGAGATGCCTTGCGATTGCCAACACTTAAACGTGGGGTGGGAAGAACCGTTCTGGAACGAGGGATTCCCTACCAGTGTCAGATGCACCGAGGATGACGCTTGCAATCCGCACAGACCTCTCACTCTGTACCACGCCCTCCACGGCGTCATGAGGAGAGGGTTAGCTGTAACCGCCTGTGTAAGGTCCCCAAAGGGGATATGCAGTAGATTTGGTAACGCTATATGTGGAACAAAGGCCTGGTCCAGCGTGATCTGAGTATATTGTGACGTCGTGTGCAACCAATCCCGCACCACTCGCATTAGAGCCGCAATGTTGTACAGTCTGATATCAGGGAGGTTTAGGCCTCCATTTAGTTTGGGTTGTCGTAGTATGTGCCAGGCTATTCTAGGACGCCTCCCATTCCAGACAAATGTCCTATACAAGTAATTTATCCTCCTCTCATCTCGAGGCCTAAGGCAGATGGGTAACATTTGGAGAACATACAATAATTTAGGGAACTCTGACATTTTGAGCAGATTCGCCCTTCCTACATAAGAGAGCGTGAAATGTTTCCAACTCGCCAGGGTCGACTCCAGAGAGGAGAGGTAGGGTCCTATGTTACAGTTATACAATTGGGACGGTTTTTTAGGGATGGAGACCCCTAGGTACGTTATAGACTCATCTTTCCATGAAAATGGGAAGGCCCTTGTCCACATTGGTCTCCTGGGTCCGCTCACTAATAATGCCTCCGTTTTATCCAAGTTAATGGTATATCCCGATAATACACCAATATCCCGGATCTCCGCCAACAAAGCTTCCAGGGAATTCTTTGGATCGGAAATCATCAGCAGGACATCGTCCGCGAACGCAGCCGATCTCAATTCCACATTCCCCACCCCAACCCCACGAAAAAATTTGCGTGGAGTTAAGATGGTACAGGAGCGGGTCCAGGGCCAGATTGAACAACACAGGGAGAGGGGACAACCTTGCCTAGTGCCCCTAAAGAGATCGAGGACCCCGAGTTCTTCCCATTGATAGTAATCATGGTCATGACATCTGTATAGGCATTAGTCACAAATCGTCTGAAATCGTGTCCAAAACCCCGAATGTCTAGGGCAGATTGTAAAAAGGGCCAGGACACCGTGTCGAAAGCCTTCTCGGCATCTAAGCTAAGAAGGAGTATTGGTGGTAGTGAGGGGTCCTGCGCCGCGACTGTCGCTGCCACCACCCTGCGAACATTACTAACCGCGTGCCTCCCTGCAGTGAAACCCATCTGGGTGGGGTGAATTAAATTTGGGAGAAAGGTTTGTATTCTATTCGCAATAATTTTAGTTAAAAACTTATAGTCTTGGTTCATTAAGGTGATTGGCCTATAAGATTGCGGTAGATCAGGATTTTTATTGGGCTTGGGAAATACTATCACCCTTGATTCCGTAAACCTATCTACCCCCGCCCCCTCTTTGTATATCTGCGAGTATAGGTTGGTCAGGGTTGGAATAATCTCTGGAGCTAATATCTTATAATATTCCGCTGTCAGGCCGTCTGGCCCAGGGGTTTTGCGATTGTGGGATTCAGAGATAACTCCTCTCACCTCATCCTCAGTAATGTCAGCGTCTAGAAACTCCCTCTGTTCCTCGGACAGGAGGGCATGGACAGGGAGGTCAAAAAGGATCGGTTTTTCTTTATCTGTAGGGAGGCCCTATAAAGGTCCTCGTAATACTTAAAAAAACCTCTAGTATCTCATCAGTGGTGGAGTAAAAGTGGTTGGTCTCGGGACATTTGATTCGCGCTATTGGTTTTGAGCATTTAAAGGGTTTAGTGAGGGAGGCCAGCAGAGTCCCTGCCCTATTGCCCCAGCGAAAATATTTGTTTTGTATACACCTGGTAAACCAGTGCGCCTGGCCCTGGACGAATGAATCTAATAGTGATTTAGCTTCTATGAATGCCTGTTTGGTTTGGGGCGTGGGGGATGTAGAGTGGTCCTTTTGGGCGGATAAGAGGTCATGGTGTAGTTTTTCAAAACGGTCCTTTGCCTGCCTTTTCCTGTGGGCCACATAGGCCATAATGTGTCCGCGCATAACCGCCTTGGAGGTTGCCCATAATAATGGGACTTCGTTCAAATGCACAACATTGTCATCCAAAAAATTTGTCCAGTGGACCCTAAGATATGTCCTAAAGTCCTCTGATTCAAAGAGGTAGGTAGGGAACCTCCAAAGGCGGGATTTAGTTTGGGGTTGTAATGCCTGAATAGCTACAGTTACGGGTGCGTGGTCCGAAATCGATATCGGATGAATTGTAGCGTCTAGCAAGTTATCCAGCAAAGTGGTGGAGACCAAAATCAAGTCTATCCGTGAGAACGAATCATGTGATTTGGAATAACAACTATATTCCCTGACATCATTGTGTAAAGTTCTCCAGATATCACATAAATGTAACCTATCCATTAAATGCAGAATTGCACGCGAGGCTGGCGAGGTGGACGTTCTGCAGTGTGACCTATCTAAGTTCGAGTCCAACGTAGCATTAAAGTCTCCGGCCACTATGAGCGAACGAGTCGTCCTGTCTGTGAGCATCTCTGATATTTTAGTGAAAAGGCCGGATTCGGGAATTGGGGCCATATATGTTCAGTAAGGAATATGGTACTCCCTCTATCAATACGTCCAGAAGGAGGAAACGTCCCGCTGGATCCGCTAAGGAATTCTGTATCTCATATACTAATCCGCGTCTGAATAACGTCGCCACCCCCCTGGATTTAGAGGTGTGCGAGGCCACCAAACACTCGGAGAGCCATGGAGCCTTGAGCATGGACTGGGAGGATTTCCCCAGTGAGTTTCCTGGAGAAATATGATGTCTGGCTTAAAGCGCCTGAGGTGCGTCACTACTTTCCTTCTCTTGGTAGGGGTGTTTAACCCAGCCACATTCCATGTGAGCAGTTTTAAACGTGATGAGGTGGTGTAGGTGGGGAGGTGAATTCAGGTGTGGTACTCATCTGGCCAAGGAGGTTTGCGATAATCATCAGAAAGGTCAGTCACGTTAGAATCCTCTTCCACTCGTCCCAGCGAGCAAGCAGAAGTGGCGTTGCATGGTGAAGGAGGGGGTCTCAGGTCCCGAGCATCACGGCTTGTAATCTGGAATAGAAAACATAACATGTAACAGAGCAAAGCAAACATTAGCGGGTGTCAAGAGGCACCGCTGGAAAATCAAGTGCAATTCAAAAGGCAGAAAAAGAGAACAATTGAAATTAGGAGGTTCTCCCCCCAATATGTGATGAATGTTCATCCCGCATCTGGTTGACCGAAGAATCTTCTGGCGTCCGCTGGGTCATCGAACAGGTGTGTGCGGCCCTCATGGTGGACTCGCAGCCGTGCCGGGTACAGGAGCTGAAAGCGAATGCCACGGTCATGGAGGTAGCTGCATATTCCCACAAATGTTTTTCTTTTCTGTGTCACCATGGCCGAAAAGTCCTCTATTCTGACATTGAGAAGGATCGTCTCTGATCCAGCGCTCTCTCTGAAACTAGGACTTGGGAATGGCCCTTTTGAGTGGTGGGGGATGGGACTACTTCCCTTTCCTGTGGAGATCAGTCAGCAGTGCCCCCTGTCTTTCTGTAGTGTCCTAGAAGCTCACCTCTCCTTGACTGGAGCTTCTCGACCTCCTTGTGCTTTGTTGTCTCAAACCATGACAGGAGAGACTGGCGGGCCCGCCCATGTGCAAAGATATCGCCAATAAATCTTTTCCAAGTTTTGGCATGTAATATGAGTAGTTCATTAGTGAGTATGTGAAGACCTTCAAAGGACGCCATAAATGCATTTGCCTAGGAGGGGCCACAATCGGGCCCATCGCAGTCCCCCGTCGCTGTAGGTAGCAGGTGTCACAACACAGAAGATAATTCTCATATAAAACCAGTTTTAACAGATCCAGGAAGAATTTGCGTTGATTTTCGGAGTATTGACTATTCTGTAATAATTGGTCAATGGCCGTCCTGGTTTACGGAGGCAGACTCACCGCGCCGGTGGAGACCGGCCAGCAATCCTCTGGCCCCGCCCTAAGTCTTCCATCCGTCTTTTATCAATGGGGCAACACTGAGTCAACAGATGCTACAATGGCCGTCCAGGGAGCGCTGGGGTTACTGGGGAATGATTGGATATCTGGACATCTGATCAATCACATGGACCCTAACAGAAGGAACGGGGTTATTGTGCCGAGTCCTGTCTGTCTCTGGATCAGACAACGGTCTCATGATCTCAGGGACATCATTATAACAATGGGGCCCCGTTATCGGCAGCTTTTACCACGAGGGTATCGCCCTCCATACGTGCACGCACCGCCGAATCCTCTTCTGAAGTTGTGTTACTTTTTATTTTCACCCCCTTAAACTGAATCCATAGCCTTCACTGATTGGTGGTTCTTGGAGGGGGGGCTTTTTAATCGCAGTCCAGATGTATGAAGAGTTGAGTTTCATTGTCCTTAGATCCTCCTGCGGTATCGGTGCCTTCAGATGGTGTTGTAGTTGTAGGACCATCTCTAACAGGTTGGGCTGAGGGACAAGCCCCTCTGTGGTGTCAGGATCTGTTTAGGACATGATTCCGCTGGTGTTTGCGGCCCGCCCGCTGCCTCCTCTTGGTGGGTGCAGCCTCTACCCGAACTTGAGGAATAGTAGCCTCCGTGGGGTTCTCCTGGAGCCGGCCCCTGACTGCATGGATGTGTCCTGCCATTTGTAACCCCCCCGTCTTCTCTGCTGTCTCCCGCAGGTCACCTTGTATATGAGCGTCCGCCGTCTCTTTCAGTTCTATAAATTCCTCAGCGTTCACCTTAGTAATTCAGGGGCATTAGTAGTCCATGTCCTGTGAGAAGAATGTGGCCGTCCTCTCAGCCCCTGGTATCCTGCAGATGATGCTCGGCGATGGCGTCTGCCGAGTCATAGGAAATCCTTCTTGTTCCCGGTCTCACCAGGAAGTTCCCCAAAAATATCCGGGAGGCCTCGTCCTCATTGTAGATCAGAGTTGGCGTCGAGGTTGACATCAGGAGGGACCGGTGCACGGTCAAACACTGGAGACCATGAAGGCCAAGTCCAGCACTGGCTCCTTCCAGCGCTGCAGCGGGAACGGACAAATCCACAAACTGTAGTCCAAGAAGTCCCAGCAGTCACTTGTTTGCATAAAGAAGGTACAGGACGCGTCTCAGCTGTGGCTCTGGAATGGGCCGAAACGCGTCCTGTACCTTCTTTATGCACTAAACTAATAAAGAAAACATTCAAGCATACAAGTCACTTTACTTCTGGGGGCATTTACCCACTGCACCGCTGCAAAGACGAGCTTACAGTCATTTTACTGCTGGGCGCATTTACCCACTGCACCACTGCCATGAAGAGCTGTCTCTTTATTGCTGGGGGACATTTACCCACTGCACCACTGCCATGAAGAGCTGTCTCTTTATTGCTGGGGGACATTTACCCACTGCACCACTGCCATGAAGAGCTGAAAAGTTGTAATCTAAAGGATTGAATACTTCTGCAGCAAAGATATCTGCTGAGAAATAAATGGTAAGTGTGAAGGGAATTACCAAAGAGCACAATCCACACCCACATTCATATCACGCCCCGTGTTCTGCTACACCTACATCATATCACGCCCCGTGTTCTGCTACACCTACATCATATCACGCCCTGTGTTCTGCTACACCTACATCATATCACGCCCCGTGTTCTGCTACACCTACATCATATCACGCCCTGTGTTCTGCTACACCTACATCATATCACGCCCCGTGTTCTGCTACACCTACATCATATCACGCCCCGTGTTCTGCTACACCTACATCATATCACGCCCCGTGTTCTGCTACACCTACATCATATCACGCCCTGTGTTCAGCTACACCTACATCATATCACGCCCCGTGTTCTGCTACACCTACATCATATCACGCCCCGTGTTCTGCCACAACCACATTCATATCACGCCCCATGTTCTGCCACAACCACATTCATATCACGCCCCGTGTTCTTCCACACCCACATCATATCACGCCCCGTGTTCTTCCACACCCACATCATATCACGCCCCGTGTTCTGCCACAACCACATTCATATCACGCCCCGTGTTCTGCCACACCTACATCATATCACGCCCCGTGTTCTGCCACAACCACATTCATATCACGCCCCGTGTTCTGCCACAACCACATTCATATCATGCCCCGTGTTCTGCTACACCCACATCATATCACGCCCCATGTTCTGCCACCCCCACATCATATCACACCCCGTGTTCTTCCACACCCACATTTATATCATGCCCTGTGTTCTGCCACACCCACATCATATCACTCCCCGTGTTCTGCTACACCCACATCATATCACGCCCCGTGTTCTGCCACACCCATATCATACCGGGAGATTGAGAAACAGCTCCCATTGTTTGAACACTGTTTGTGTGTCTGGACTGATGTTCTGCTGTTTGGCCACAAGGTGCCGCTGTTTCCTAGGCACAGCTACTGACTGCACATACATATCTCCATATTTATAAGAGGTGTGGTTTTTTCTCAGAGCATAGAGAAGGAACAGCCATCTTAGGAGCGGGCTGAGAGCTGAGGAGCTGAAGGATCCAGGAGTGAGAGCGCCTCCTGTGTGACCACAGCTACAGCTCAGGGAAGCTGATCATTATCCTGTCCGAGGAAAGGAGGATTGTTTTCAGGAAGGCTGACAAGAGCTAAGAAACAAGCTGCATACCCTGTGGGACCTCATGTTTACTGGAGAGACTGGTGGTTCGGTTCAGAGACATCAGTGGATAAAGAGAAGACCCGGGTCGGCAAGATCGTGCACGCATCACACTGCAGTGTTGGCGGCTAGAGACTGAGACCAGGCCTGTAGGTAGATAGTTAGGGTAACTGCTTTGTGTCAGGCCTACAGATTTACTACTGGTACTACAAGGACTCCCTTTACTAAAAGGGACATTGCACATTTGGGAGCTGATAAACACCCCCACGAACTGCATCCAGTTCAGCGTTTTGCTCAGGAGTAATAATCAGGCACGTGCTACCGGACTAGTTATGGGAGGGGGAATAATATAGAGCACGGTAAGATTGTGAACTGCTGTGTTGCACCGCAGGCTAGCCCGTACTAAGCACCCAACCAATTGTTCAAGTTTCAGGGTAATAATAGGTACGGCGAGGCAGTTTTAGTCGTGCTCGCCAGTAGATAAATTACAGCGAAATTCCGTGGGCATCCATTAGGGAGCGCCATTCTGTGCAACACAGGGGTCTCAGCCTTCGGCCTGGGTGTATGTAAATCTACTTTATGTTCTCAGCTTTTGTGGTTGTGTTTATTATCACGTATTAGTAAAATTCAGTTTTAGTTGCTTTCCTCGTTCGTGACCTCGCTGTATCATGGGGAGCCCACCCTGGTACACGGCTTGCAATACCACACCCTGTGTCCTGCCACACCCACATTATGCCACACCCACATCATACTACTCCCCGTGTCCTACCACACCCACATCATATAACGCCCCACGTCCTGCAACTCTTCTGTGGGAAGAGCAGTATGCGGTATATGCAGGGGTGCACCACCAATGAGGTGAGGTGATAGCCTCAGGTAGCACCAGGTAAGCGCAATAGGGGGGCAGCGAAAGGGCCATGGGCGATGGGTGCGTCCATTATGGAAACGCTCATCTCTACATATTCATCGCTGTACTCAGGACAGTAATACAGTTGAACGCTGCGACGGGGCGATGCTTCCCTGGCCCTCCGGTCCCTCTAATAGGCTTTAGTCCTAGGTTCTGTAACCCATCAGGGATCGGTGTCATCATTATCCCGCTGGTGCACCCCTGAACATGAATGCTGCAAAGAGCTGACCGGGGAGGGGGGGTCGGTTGTCATACTGCCAACAATGCGATATCCTCCGATTGATGGGGATGCCAGGGGTCAAACCTCGGCCGATCTGATATTGATGAGCTATCTGGAGGACAGGAATAGATGCTGGAGTTTTGCACACTATTAGACCGTGCAGAAAGCTACTGGGTGAGACATCAACCAAGGGGTGCGCTTTAAGATGTTGTAGATGAGGGTTTAAAGTTTGTCAATGGTAGTGCTGGAACCCAGGTGTAGGAATGCTAGAGTGGTGGAAGAGTTGCCTATAGTGTCCCCTAGGTGTGGCTTTAGCACTTGTCACGGTGCTCCTACCTGGATGTCCCGGAAGCCCAGGCATAGTCGTCCGCAGTGGTGCAATTGAAATGGATAGGTGGTAAGGATGAGGGTGAAAGAACTCAAGTCCAGACTGGTATTGAAGTAGTTAACAGCTTTACGTGGCATAAACTTCCATCAGGGAACAATCTTCTAATATTATCTTGGTTACCAGCAAGCTTTGGCATGAAGTTCTGGCAGGCAAACACTCTCAACTCTGCTACATCTGAACTCTTTCAGCTCCGCTATGTTGGCTGGATTCCACAGGAACTTTTCCTAGGCCGCTTTCAGATGTAATTTCTCTCTTTGTCTGACTCTATCTTTATCTTGTTCGGTATCTTGTCCAGGGAACCTTTCATCCTGGCTTCTGAAGCTTATAGCTTGGGCCTCTGCTCGCCGACACAGGGGCTGCTCTGAACTGACTCCAACCAACTCCTCCGTCTCTAGAGAAGAAGGGCTCCATTCAGTCTAACACAGCTCTGCCAGAAGTGCCGCCACCTGCTGGTGAACCAGGCACATTGCATGTTAAACCATTACCAAATCATAAATACATTTACACATGGTGCAGGAGCTAGGGGTAAATACATGTGATGATACAGGGTACCCCATTAAGGACAGTGGAGGGGTAAAAAGAGTGGTAATGCCCTCTAGCAGGGCGTTACATCTGGAACCAGCGAAGGACTTGGCAGGCACTTTGTGGCACTCAGATTCATATATGCAATTCAACGTGTCCTATCCAGAGGACAGGTCACCAATATCTAAAGGGTGGACAACCCCTTTAACTTTCCCTGGTACCTCTGCACCGTCTCTGACTACCTTCTTGACCCTTTGCTCTACTGTGAATTTCACCCTTATATCAGTCTCCCCAACCGTCAGCAATAATCTGGGGATCTGATCCGTCCATACCTTCTTGTAGTAGGATTGTTCCTTAGATTCTGTGCCTTGGGTCAGTCATCATCGAAATGATCGAGGCACTAAAGCTGTTACTATTTTTCCTCTTTCCATTACTCTGTACAGTGCTCCACTGACAACCCTGAACTTCCAGGGTAACCCTCACCACACACAAGTTAACGTCAACTTAAAGGGATTTTCCATGCCCCTCACACAGTGCTGACCTATCCTGAGGCTCCAATTAGTGACGGTCCAACATTCCGCTCCTCCGCTGATCCGCTCTTCCCTGCAGTCTCAGGATGGAGAAGGAAGCACAGCGCCGTTCAAAGTGCAGTGGCCATTCCCTGTTACTGCACCCAGGCCCCCATTGAAGTGAATGAGAGGTGAACTGCAGTAACCCAGCATGTCTCCGTTCTGCTCCATTCAAAGTTCTAATTCCAGTGCCGGAGGCTGCAGGGAACAGCTGATCGGAGGGGGTATGGGGCCTTGGACACTCACAGATCGGACGTTAATGACCTCTCTTGAGCATAGGCCATCAATAGTGTTGAGCAAATCGAAGTAAAACTAGAAAAAAATTAGAGTAAAACTGGTAAAATTATATTAAGAAATCAGCATGGGGGGGGGGGCATTTCAGTTTTCGCCTCAGGCAGCAGAAAGGCTAGGTGCACCCCTGAGTATGTGGCTTACCTCCCTGAGACCCCTGGGGCAGAATATGGGGCTGTTCGCTCCCCCCTCCTCGGCTCAGCGGGGGTCTTCATGTCCGGCTCAGCAGTCTGATGTCTAATTTCAGATCCCATTGTTCTGCGCTGAGTTCCTGGATATCCCGGCTCCTGAGGAGGATGAGCTGAACCTACAGATGTGGGACAAGAGACCATTACTGTGCAGCTGCAGCACAACACTGGTGGCAGTCATGTGGCCCTCCAGGACCCAGGGAGGCTGCGGCCCTCCCACAGGACCAGAATGAAAACAATAAAAGTCAGGAATGTCGAATGCTGAGGAATGGGGGGGAATTATCTGGTTACAAAGGGCAGTCTGCCTCCATCCTCCGGTACACGGCATACTGGCACACATCATAGAAGAAAAGACAACCTACAGTACACGAGTGATAAATAAATCTATCAACAGGTGAGCGGACCCATTAAGAGGTGAGCGGATGGTGAAACGTGCAGATAAACTACAGACTATGAAGCAAAAGCCATCGGGTTAAATGTGAGGAAACATGAATCGTAGCGCAAAACAATAGAAAAGAATAAAAATATTCAAAACCATTAAAAAATATAAAAAAATATATATAAAAAAATAAAACAAAAATATCCAAATATCTCCCGTGCACGCTGTCGGGCCTCTCCTGTGCACGCTGTGGGGCCTCTACCGTGCACGCTGTGGGGCCTCTACCGTGCATGCTGTCGGGCCTCTCCTGTGCAGGCTGTCAGACCTCTCCCGTGCAGGCTGTCAGGCCTCTCCCGTGCAGGCTGTCAGGCCTCTCCTTTGCACGCTGTCAGGCCTCTCCCGTGCACGCTGTCAGACCTCTCCCGTGCACGCTGTCAGACCTCTCCCGTGCAGGCTGTCAGGCCTCTCCCGTGCAGGCTGTCAGGCCTCTCCTTTGCACGCTGTCAGGCCTCTCCCGTGCACGCTGTCGGGCCTCTACCGTGCAGGCTGTCGGGCCTCTCCCGTGCACGCTGTCGGACCTCTCCCGTGCACGCTGTCGGGCCTCTCCCGTGCACGCTGTCGGGCCTCTCCCGTGCACGCTGTCGGGCCTCTCCCGTGCAGGCTGTCGGGCCTCTCCCGTGCACGCTGTCGGGCCTCTCCCGTGCACGCTGTCGGGCCTCTCCCGTGCACGCTGTCGGGCCTCTCCCGTGCACGCTGTCGGGCCTCTCCCGTGCAGGCTGTCGGGCCTCTCCCGTGCAGGCTGTCCGGCCTCTCCTGTGCAGGCTGTCAGGCCTCTCCCGTGCACGCTGTCGGGCCTCTCCTGTGCACGTTGTCAGACCAGGCCTCTCCCGTGCAGGCTGTCAGGCCTCTCCTGTGCAGGCTGTCGGGCCTCTCCTGTGCACGCAGACGAACCTCTCCTGTGCACGCTGTCGGGCCTCTCCTGGTGCACGCTGTCGGGCCTCTCCCGTGCACGCTGTCGGGCCTCTCCCGTGCACGCTGTCGGGCCTCTCCCGTGCACGCTGTCGGGCCTCTCCCGTGCACGCTGTCGGGCCTCTCCCGTGCAGGCTGTCGGGCCTCTCCCGTGCAGGCTGTCAGGCCTCTCCTGTGCAGGCTGTCAGGCCTCTCCCGTGCACGCTGTCGGGCCTCTCCTGTGCAGGCCGGCCTCTCCCGTGCAGGCTGTCAGACCTCTCCCGTGCAGGCTGTCAGGCCTCTCCTGTGCAGGCTGTCGGGCCTCTCCTGTGCACGCAGACGAACCTCTCCTGTGCACGCTGTCGGGCCTCTCCTGGTGCACGCTGTCGGGCCTCTCCGGTGCAGGCTGTCAGGCCTCTCCGGTGCACGCTGTCGAACCTCTCCTGTGCATGCTGTCGGGCCTCTCCGGTGCACGCTGTCGGGCCTCTCCAGTGCACGCTGTCCGGCCTCTCTGGTGCAGGCTGTCAGACCTCTCCTGTGCAGGCTGTCCGGCCTCTCAGGTGCAGGCTGTCAGGCCTCTCCCGTGCACGCTGTCGGGCCTCTCCTGTGCACGCTGTCGAACCTCTCCTGTGCACGCTGTCGGGCCTCTCCTGGTGCACGCTGTCGGGCCTCTCCTGTGCACACTGTCGGGCCTCTCCTGTGCACGCTGTCAGGCCTCTCCTGTGCACGCTGTCGGGCCTCTCCGGTGCAGGCTGTCAGGCCTCTCCGGTGCACGCTGTCGAACCTCTCCTGTGCACGCTGTCGGGCCTCTCCGGTGCAGGCTGTCCGGCCTCTCTGGTGCAGGCTGTCAGACCTCTCCCGTGCAGGCTGTCAGGCCTCTCCTGTGCAGGCTGTCGGGCCTCTCCGGTGCAGGCTGTCGGGCCTCTCCTGTGCACGCTGTCAGGCCTCTCCTGTGCACGCTGTCGGGCCTCTCCTGTGCACGCTGTCGGGCCTCTCCTGTGCACGCTGTCGGGCCTCTCCTGTGCACGCTGTCGGGCCTCTCCTGTGCAGGCTGTCAGACCTCTCCAGTGCAGGCTGTCAGACCTCTCCCGTGCAGGCTGTCGGGCCTCTCCTGTGCAGGCTGTAGGGCCTCTCCTGTGCACCCTGTCGGGCCTCTCCTGTGCACGCTGTCGGGCCTCTCCGGTGCAGGCTGTCGGGCCTCTCCTGTGCACGCTGTCAGGCCTCTCCTTGCACGCTGTCGGGCCTCTCCTGTACACGCTGTCAGGCCTCTCCGGTGCAGGCTGTCGGGCCTCACCAGTGCACGCTGTCGGGCCTCTCCGGTGCACGCTGTCGGGCCTCTCCGGTGCACGCTGTCGGGCCTCTCCGGTGCACGCTGTCGGGCCTCTCCGGTGCAGGCTGTCCGGCCTCTCTGGTGCAGGCTGTCAGACCTCTCCCGTGCAGGCTGTCAGGCCTCTCCGGTGCACGCTGTCAGGCCTCTCCGGTGCAGGCTGTCGGGCCTCACCTGTGCACGCTGTTGGGCCTCTCCGGTGCACGCTGTCGGGCCTCTCCAGTGCACGCTGTCGGGCCTCTCCGGTGCAGGCTGTCGGGCCTCTCCTGTGCACGCTGTCAGGCCTCTCCAGTGCACGCTGTCAGTCTGATTCCCCCCCTATCTCTGGGAGCAGAATTTACACACTAATTTGGATTATGTGCTCCATTAAGGCCTGTAATGTGTGAGGAGCAGATCCTGCAGTGAGTTAACTGAATTATCAGCTGAGCCTCCTCTACATTACTCCCTGCCGGCTCACAGAGTCTTGTCCCCTGAGACCTCAATGTCTCCATAATAATGTTATCCAACCCTTCAGAAGTGGCTTAAAGTAACCGAGTGTCATCAGACCGGAGCCTGCTGAGTGGCCACCTGTACCTCGTGGATAAGGTCCTCCACCCCTATGTGTGGTGAAGAATCCCACATTTCAGTTGTTTGTGGTTGTTTGTCTCACACCCAGAAGAGAAAGAGCAGGATGCGGTCAGAGATGAAGTGTGAGCAGATCCAGAGAGATGGAGTCCTCCCATCACCACATACAGGTATGCTTAGAAACAGGAAGAGTCACTAATGTTCTGACGTCAGCTGCTTCCTCAGATTAACCTCTGCTCAAATATTGCAGAGACAGCAGCTGAGACCTTCCATAACAGGAGACATCAGATGACCCTTTCAATCTCTGAGGGAGCAACTGAGACCATGCATTGTTGGAGGAGAAGTCAATACCTTCCATTCCAGGGAAGCGGCTAGATCCTTCCATTGCTGGGGAGCAGATTGGACTTTACATTGGTGGAGAGCAGACCTTCCATAGCTGGCGGACCAGCAGACACCTTCAATCTCTTGGGGAGAAACCGAGATCATCATCACTGGAGCACAGACGCCTCTTTCAATCACTGTGGAGCAGCGAAGACCTTTCATAGTTGGGAGAGCAGCCAAGATTGTCCACCACTGGGGGAGAAACCTTTCAATGCAGGAGTGAACACAACCTTCCATCACTAGGGGAGCAACTGAAATCTTCCATCACTAGGGGAGCAGCCAAAACCTTCCATCACTAGGGGAGCAACTGAAATCTTCCATCACTAGGGGAGCAGCCAAAACCTTCCATCACTAGGGGAGCAACTGAAATCTTCCATCACTAGGGGAGCAACTGAAATCTTCCATCCCAAGGGGAGCAGCCAAAACCTTCCATCACTAGGGGAGCAACTGAAATCTTCCATCACTAGGGGAGCAGCCAAAACCTTCCATCACTAGAGGAGTAACTGAAACCTTCTATCAGTTGGGGAGTAACCGAAACCTTCCATACCTATAGGAACAATCTGAACTTTCCATCACTAGGGGAGCAACTGGAATCTTCAATCACTAGGGGAGCTACTGGAGTCCAACATGACTAGGAACTGATGCCTTCCATCGTTGATGAAGCAGCCAAGGCTTTCCATTGCTGGGAGGTCAAGCCATCACTGGGGGACCAGCTGAGACCATCTATACCTGGAGCACCAGCTGAGAGCTTCTATCCCTGGAGGACCAGCTGAGAGCTTCTATCCCTGGAGGACCAGCTGAGAGCTTCTATCCCTGGAGGACCAGCTGAGAGCTTCCATCCCTGGAGGACCAGCTGAGAGCTTCTATCCCTAGAGGACCAGCTGGGAGCTTCTATCCCTAGAGGACCAGCTGAGAGCTTCTATCCCTGGAGGACCAGCTGAGAGCTTCTATCCCTAGAGGACCAGCTGAGAGCTTCTATCCCTAGAGGACCAGCTGAGAGCTTCTATCCCTGGAGGACCAGCTGAGAGCTTCTATCCCTGGAGGACCAGCTGAGAGCTTCTATCCCTGGAGGACCAGCTGAGAGCTTCTATCCCTGGAGGACCAGCTGAGAGCTTCTATCCCTAGAGGACCAGTTGAGAGCTTCTATTCCCGTGGCACCAGATGAGAGCTTCTATCCCTGGAGGACCAGCTGAGAGCTTCTATCCCTGGAGGACCAGCTGAGAGCTTCTATCCCTGGAGGACCAGCTGAGAGCTTCTATCCCTAGAGGACCAGCTGAGAGCTTCTATCCCTGGAGGACCAGCTGAGAGCTTCTATCCCTGGAGGACCAGCTGACAGCTTCTATTCCCGTGGCACCAGATGAGAGCTTCTATCCCTGGAGGACCAGATGAGAGCTTCTATCCCTGGAGGACCAGCTGAGAGCTTCTATCCCTGGAGGACCAGCTGAGAGCTTCCATCCCTGGAGGACCAGCTGAGAGCTTCTATCCCTGGAGGACCAGCTGACAGCTTCCATCCCTGGAGGACCAGCTGAGAGCTTCTATCCCTGGAGGACCAGCTGAGAGCTTCTATCCCTGGAGGACCAGCTGAGAGCTTCTATCCCTAGAGGACCAGCTGAGAGCTTCTATCCCTGGAGGACCAGCTGACAGCTTCTATTCCCGTGGCACCAGATGAGAGCTTCTATCCCTGGAGGACCAGATGAGAGCTTCATCCCTGGAGGACCAGCTGAGAGCTTCCATCCCTGGAGGACCAGCTGAGAGCTTCCATCCCTGGAGGACCAGCTGGGAGCTTCCATCCCTGGAGGACCAGCTGAGAGCTTCCACCCCTGGAGGACCAGCTGAGAGCTTCCATCCCTGGAGGACCAGCTGAGAGCTTCCATCCCTGGAGGACTAGCTGAGAGCTTCTATCCCTGGAGGACCAGCTGAGAGCTTCTATTCCTGGGGGACCAGCTGAGAGCTTCCATCCCTGGAGCACCAGCTGAGAGCTTCCATCCCTGGAGGACCAGCTGAGAGCTTCTATCCCTGGAGGACCAGCTGAGAACTTCTATTCCTGGTGGACCAGCTGAGAGCTTCCATCCCTGGAGGACCAGCTGGGAGCTTCCATCCCTGGAGGACCAGCTGAGAGCTTCTATTCCCGTGGCAACAGATGAGAGCTTCTATCCCTGGAGGACCAGCTGAGAGCTTCCATCCCTGGAGCACCAGCTGAGAGCTTCCATCCCTGGAGGACCAGCTGAGAGCTTCCATCCCTGGAGCACCAGCTGAGAGCTTCCATCCCTGGAGGACCAGCTGAGAGCTTCCATCCCTGGAGGACCAGCTGAGAGCTTCTATCCCTGGAGGACCAGCTGAGAGCTTCCATCCCTGGAGGACCAGCTGGGAGCTTCCATCCCTGGAGGACCAGCTGAGAGCTTCCATCCCTGGAGGACCAGCTGAGAGCTTCTATCCCTGGAGGATCAGCTGAGAGCTTCTATCCCTGGAGGACCAGCTGAGAGCTTCCATCCCTGGAGGACCAGCTGAGAGCTTCTATCCCTGGAGGACCAGCTGAGAGCTTCCATCCCTGGAGGACCAGCTGAGAACTTCCATCCCTGGAGGACCAGATGAGAGCTTCCATCCCTGGAGGACCAGCTGAGAACTTCTATCCCTGGAGGACCAGCTGAGAACTTCCATCCCTGGAGGACCAGCTGAGAGCTTCCATCCCTGGAGGACCAGCTGAGAGCTTCTATTCCCGGGGGACCAGCTGAGAGCTTCCATCCCTGGAGGACCAGCTGAGAGCTTCCATCCCTGGAGGACCAGCTGAAAGCTTCTATCCCTGGAGGACCAGCTGAGAACTTCTATTCCTGGTGGACCAGCTGAGAGCTTCCATCCCTGGAGGACCAGCTGAGAGCTTCTATTTCCAGGGGACCAGCTGAAAGCTTCCATCCCTAGCAGGGGTGAACTTAGCATCTCGGCTGTCTGAGTCAAAGTTTAGAAGAAACCCCCCACCCCCACCCATTTATTAGTAAAATATATTAATCCATGGAAATCAATCATTTGAATTAACCTTTGTTACATTTGGTGTAAATCCTGTCAGACAATGCAGACTTTACAAATTCCCCTGGTGATAAACTTTTCCTCCTTTGTAGTCTTGGTTTTTCATCATAGTTTTTTAAATTCTCCCTTGTATTTTTTGTTTTTGGAACACTACATTAACCCCTCAGTAACGCGCTGCAGTTTTTAGGCTTTTTTTGGTGCAGAGACTCTAAGATGATGATACAATGACACCTCTCCAGCGCTCTGGACACAGCACTTGGCAGTGGCCAGGCTGAGGGAGGGTGGAGGAGGAATCATCAGAAGCCACCCAACACAGACCAAAGTAACCGTGGATATAAAGCAAGTCTAGTGGAGATGGCAGCATTCTCCAGCTTATGGAATCCACAGCACCCAGTGATCGGGAGAAGTCTCCAGCACCCGGACACAGCCTGACAACTAAGCGCAAAGTTGTGTGTTACCACATTCCTATATGGACTGTGTGGGACTGTTTCAATTAGCAACTAGTACAAAGAATGGAGCAGGTGATGGACGCCTGCCTTGAGGGAGAACCGTCCTGTAGGTGTAGATGTAGATGTAGGTGTAGATGTAGATGTAGATGTAGGTGTAGATGTAGGTGTAGGTGTAGATGTAGGTGTAGGTGTAGGTGTAGGTGTAGATGTAGGTGTAGGTGTAGATGTAGGTGTAGGTGTAGATGTAGGTGTAGATGTAGGTGTAGATGTAGGTGTAGGTCTCGGTGTAGATGTAGGTGTAGGTGTAGATGTAGGTGTAGATGTAGATGTAGGTGTAGATGTAGGTGTAGATGTAGGTGTAGATGTAGGTGTATTTGTAGGTGTAGATGCAAGTGTATTTGTAGGTGTAGGTGTAGATGTAGATGTAGTTGTAGGTGTAGATGTAGATGTAGGTGTAGATGTCGGTGTAGGTGTAGATGTAGATGTAGCTGTAGGTGTAGGTGTAGGTGTAGATGTAGATGTAGGTGTAGATGTAGGTGTAGATGTAGGTGTAGGTGTAGATGTAGGTGTAGATGTAGGTGTAGGTGTAGATGTAGGTGTAGGTGTAGATGTAGGTGTAGATGTAGGTGTAGGTGTAGATGTAGGTGTAGATGTAGATGTAGATGTAGGTGTCGGTGTAGATGTAGGTGTAGATATAGGTGTAGGTGTAGATGTAGGTGTAGATATAGGTGTAGGTGTAGGTGTAGATGTAGATGTAGTTGTAGGTGTAGATGTAGATGTAGGTGTAGATGTCGGTGTAGGTGTAGATGTAGGTGTAGGTCTCGGTGTAGATGTAGGTGTAGATGTAGGTGTAGATGTAGATGTAGGTGTAGATGTAGGTGTAGATGTAGGTGTAGATGTAGGTGTAGGTGTAGATGTAGATGTAGGTGTAGGTGTAGATGTAGGTGTAGATGTAGGTGTAGATGTAGGTGTAGATGTAGGTGTAGGTGTAGGTGTAGATGTAGATGTAGATGTAGGTGTAGATGTAGGTGTAGATGTAGGTGTAGATGTAGGTGTAGATATAGGTGTAGATGTAGGTGTAGATGTAGGTATAGATGTAGGTGTAGATGTAGAAGTAGGTGTAGGTGTAGATGTAGGTGTAGATGTAGGTGTAGATGTAGATGTAGATGTAGGTGTAGATGTAGGTGTAGATGTAGATGTAGATGTAGATGTAGGTGTAGATGTAGGTGTAGGTGTAGATGTAGGTGAAGGTGTAGATGTAGGTGTAGATGTAGATGTAGATGTAGGTGTAGATGTAGGTGTAGGTGTAGATGTAGGTGTAGGTGAAGGTGTAGATGTAGGTGTAGATGTAGGTGTAGGTGTAGATGTAGGTGTAGATGTAGGTGTAGGTGTAGATGTAGGTGTAGATGTAGATGTAGGTGTAGATGTAGGTGTAGATGTAGATGTAGGTGTAGATGTAGGTGTAGGTGTAGGTGAAGGTGTAGGTGTAGATGTAGATGTAGGTGTAGGTGTAGATGTAGGTGTAGGTGTTGGTGTAGATGTAGGTGTAGATGTAGATGTAGATGTAGGTGTAGATGTAGGTGTAGATGTAGGTGTAGATGTAGGTGTATTTGTAGGTGTAGATGTAAGTGTATTTGTAGGTGTAGGTGTAGATGTAGGTGCAGATGTAGATGTAGGTGCAGATGTAGATGTAGGTGTAGATGTAGGTGTAGATGTAGGTGTAGGTGTAGATGTAGGTGTAGATGTAGGTGTAGATGTAGATGTAGGTGTAGGTGTAGGTGTAGATGTAGATGTAGGTGTAGATGTAGGTGTAGATGTAGGTGTAGATGTAGATGTAGGTGTAGATGTAGGTGTAGATGTAGGTGTAGATGTAGGTGTAGGTGTAGATGTAGGTGTAGATGTAGATGTTGGTGTAGATGTAGGTGTAGATGTAGATGTAGGTGTAGATGTAGATGTAGATGTAGGTGTAGATGTAGGTGTAGATGTAGGTGTAGATGTAGGTGTAGGTGTAGATGTAGGTGTAGATGTAGATGTTGGTGTAGATGTAGGTGTAGATGTAGATGTAGGTGTAGATGTAGGTGTAGGTGTAGATGTAGGTGTAGGTGTAGATGTAGATGTTGGTGTAGATGTAGGTGTAGATGTAGATGTAGGTGTAGATGTAGGTGTAGATGTAGGTGTAGATGTAGGTGTAGGTGTAGATGTAGGTGTAGGTGTAGATGTAGGTGTAGGTGTAGATGTAGGTGTAGGTGTAGGTGTTGGTGTAGATGTAGGTGTAGATGTAGATGTAGGTGTAGATGTAGGTGTAGATGTAGGTGTATTTGTAGGTGTAGATGTAAGTGTATTTGTAGGTGTAGGTGTAGATGTAGGTGCAGATGTAGGTGTAGATGTAGGTGTAGATGTAGGTGTAGGTGTAGATGTAGGTGTAGATGTAGGTGTAGATGTAGATGTAGATGTAGGTGTAGATGTAGGTGTAGATGTAGGTGTAGATGTAGATGTAGGTGTAGATGTAGGTGTAGATGTAGATGTAGGTGTAGGTGTAGATGTAGGTGTAGATGTAGGTGTAGGTGTAGGTGTAGATGTAGGTGTAGATGTAGATGTTGGTGTAGATGTAGGTGTAGATGTAGATGTAGGTGTAGGTGTTGGTGTAGATGTAGATGTAGGTGTAGATTTAGGTGTAGATGTAGATGTAGGTGTAGATGTAGGTGTAGATGTCGGTGTAGATGTAGGTGTAGGTGTAGATGTAGTTGTAGGTGTAGATGTAGATGTAGGTGTAGATGTAGGTGTAGATGTAGGTGTAGGTGTAGATGTAGATGTAGGTGTAGATGTAGGTGTAGGTGTAGATGTAGGTGTAGATGTAGGTGTAGATGTAGATGTAGGTGTAGATGTAGGTGTAGATGTAGATGTAGGTGTAGATGTAGATGTATGTGTAGAGGTAGATGTAGGTGTAGGTGTAGATGTAGGTGGAGATGTAGGTGTAGATGTAGATGTAGGTGTAGATGTAGGTGTAGATGTAGGTGTAGATGTAGGTGTAGATGTAGGTGTATTTGTAGGTGTAGATGTAGGTGTATTTGTAGGTGTAGATGTAGATGTAGGTGTAGATGTAGGTGTAGGTGTAGATGTAGATGTAGGTGTAGATGTATGTGTAGAGGTAGATGTAGGTGTAGGTGTAGGTGTAGATGTAGATGTAGGTGTAGATGTAGGTGTAGATGTAGATGTAGATGTAGGTGTAGATGTAGATGTAGGTGTAGATGTAGGTGTAGATGTAGGTGTAGATGTAGGTGTAGATGTAGGTGTATTTGTAGGTGTAGATGTAAGTGTATTTGTAGGTGTAGGTGTAGATGTAGATGTAGGTGTAGATGTAGGTGTAGGTGTAGATGTAGGTGTAGGTGTAGATGTAGGTGTAGGTGTAGGTGTAGATGTAGGTGTAGATGTAGATGTAGATGTAGGTGTAGGTGTAGATGTAGATGTAGATGTAGGTGTAGATGTAGATTTAGGTGTAGGTGTAGATGTAGATGTAGGTGTAGGTGTAGATGTAGGTGTAGGTGTAGATGTAGGTGTAGATGTAGATGTAGGTGTAGATGTAGGTGTAGATGTAGGTGTAGGTGTAGATGTAGATGTAGGTGTAGATGTAGGTGTAGATGTAGATGTAGGTGTAGATGAAGATGTAGGTGTAGATGTAGGTGTAGATGTCGGTGTAGATGTCGGTGTAGATGTAGGTGTAGATGTAGGTGCAGGTGTAGATGTAGGTGTAGATGTAGATGTAGCTGTAGGTGTAGGTGTAGATGTAGGTGTAGATGTAGGTGTAGATGTCGGTGTAGATGTAGGTGTAGATGTCGGTATAGATGCAGGTGTAGATGTCGGTGTAGATGTAGGTGTAGATGTAGTTGTAGGTGTAGATGTAGATGTAGGTGTAGATGTAGGTGTAGATGTAGATGTCGGTGTAGATGTAGATGTAGGTGTAGATGTCGGTGTAGATGTAGGTGTAGATGTAGGTGTAGGTGTAGATGTAGATGTAGGTGTAGATGTAGGTGTAGATGTAGGTGTAGATGTAGGTATAGGTGTAGGTGTAGATGTAGATGTCGGTATAGATGCAGGTGTAGATGTCGGTGTAGATGTAGGTGTAGATGTAGTTGTAGGTGTAGATGTAGGTGTAGATGTAGGTGTAGATGTAGGTGTAGATGTCGGTGTAGATGTAGATGTCGGTGTAGGTGTAGATGTCGGTGTAGATGTAGATGTAGGTGTAGATGTAGGTGTAGATGTAGGTGTAGATGTAGGTGTAGATGTAGGTGTATTTGTAGGTGTAGATGTAAGTGTATTTGTAGGTGTAGATGTAGATGTAGGTGTAGGTGTAGATGTAGGTGTAGGTGTAGATGTAGATGTAGGTGTAGATGTAGGTGTAGATGTAGGTGTAGATGTAGATGTAGGTGTAGGTGTAGATGTAGATGTAGATTTAGGTGTAGGTGTAGGTGTAGATGTAGATGTAGGTGTAGGTGTAGATGTAGGTGTAGATGTAGGTGTAGATGTAGATGTAGGTGTAGATGTAGGTGTAGATGTAGGTGTAGATGTAGGTGTAGATGTAGATGTAGGTGTAGGTGTAGATGTAGATGTAGGTGTAGATGTAGGTGTAGATGTAGATGTAGGTGTAGATGTAGATGTAGGTGTAGATGTAGATGTAGGTGTAGATGTAGATGTAGGTGTAGATGTAGATATAGGTGTAGATGTAGGTGTAGATGTCGGTGTAGATGTAGGTGTAGATGTAGGTGTAGATGTCGGTGTAGATGTAGGTGTAGATGTAGGTGCAGATGTAGATGTAGCTGTAGGTGTAGGTGTAGATGTAGCTGTAGGTGTAGGTGTAGATGTAGGTGTAGATGTAGGTGTAGATGTCGGTGTAGATGTAGGTGTAGATGTCGGTATAGATGCAGGTGTAGATGTCGGTGTAGATGTAGGTGTAGATGTAGATGTAGGTGTAGATGTAGTTGTAGATGTAGATGTAGGTGTAGATGTCGGTGTAGATGTAGATGTAGGTGTAGATGTCGGTGTAGATGTAGATGTAGGTGTAGATGTAGGTGTAGGTGTAGATGTAGGTGTAGATGTAGGTGTAGGTGTAGATGTAGGTGTAGATGTCGGTATAGATGCAGGTGTAGATGTCGGTGTAGATGTAGGTGTAGATGTAGTTGTAGGTGTAGATGTAGGTGAAGGTGTAGATGTAGGTGTAGATGTAGATGTGGGTGTAGATGTAGATGTAGGTGTAGATGTAGGTGTAGATGTAGGTGTAGATGTCGGTGTAGATGTAGATGTAGGTGTAGATGTCGGTGTAGATGTAGATGTCGGTGTAGATGTAGATGTAGGTGTAGATGTAGGTGTATATGTAGATGTAGATGTAGGTGTAGATGTAGGTGTATATGTAGATGTAGATGTAGGTGTAGATGTAGGTGTAGATGTCGGTGTAGATGTAGGTGTAGGTGTAGATGTAGGTGTAGATGTAGATGTAGGTGTAGATGTCGGTGTAGATGTAGATGTCGGTGTAGGTGTAGATGTAGGTGTAGATGTCGGTGTAGATGCAGGTGTAGATGTAGATGTCGGTGTAGATGTAGATGTAGGTGTAGATGTCGGTGTAGATGTAGATGTCGGTGTAGATGTAGATGTCGGTGTAGATGTCGGTATAGATGCAGGTGTAGATGTGGGTGTAGATGTAGTTGTAGGTGTAGATGTAGGTGTCGGTGTAGATGTAGGTGTAGGTGTAGATGTAGGTGTAGGTGTAGATGTAGGTGTAGATGTCGGTGTAGATGTAGGTGTAGATGTAGGTGTAGATGTCGGTGTAGATGTAGGTGTAGATGTAGATGTAGGTGTAGATGTAGGTGTCGGTGTAGATGTAGGTGTAGATATAGGTGTAGATGTCGGTGTAGATGTAGGTGTAGATGTAGGTGTAGATGTAGGTGTCGGTGTAGATGTAGGTGTAGATATAGGTGTAGATGTAGGTGTAGATGTCGGTGTAGATGCAGGTGTAGGTGTCGGTGTAGATGTAGGTGTAGATGCAGGTGTAGATGTAGGTGTAGATGCAGGTGTAGATGTAGGTGTAGATGTAGGTGTAGATGTATGTGTAGAGGTTAGAGGCTCCGCCCTTGGCTCAGCTCATTCATTATTTATATGGGTGTCGGGGGTGATGCTAAGCTCCGCCCTCAGCTGCACAGACCCCCATTGTCCTCTCCATCATGAGAACCACAGTCCCTGGGAAGACTGGTGGGAGGATCAGTCAGCGGGGGGCCCTCTGATCTGACCATCAGAGGTCAGGGGTCAATAACTGATAACTGCCCCGAGGGACAAAACCTTTACACAGGAACATGATGGGGATTCTAGTACCATATGGATCTCCCAGGCACAGCAGGCTGTATCACACATGACAGGATTAGATACACAGCTCAACAGACAGTATCACACAGGATAATATTAGATACAAACCTTAGCAGACAGTATCACACAGGATAGGATTAGATACACGGCTCAGAAGACAGTATCACACAGGATAAGATTAGATACACAGCTCAGCAGACAGTATCACACATGATAGGATTAGATACACAGCTCAGCAGACAGTATCACACAGTAAAGGGATTAGATACACAGCTCAGCAGACAATATCACACAGGATAGGATTAGATAAATAGCTCAGCAGGCTCTATCACACAGGATAGGATTAGATACACAGCTCAGCAGACAGTATCACGCAGGATAGGATTAGATACACAGCTTAGCAGGCAGTATTACACATGGTAGGATTACATACACAGCTCAGCAGGCAGTATCACACAGCACAGGATTAGATACACAGCTCAGCAGACAGTATCACACAGGGGAGGATTAGATACCCCGATCAGCAGGCAGTATCACACAGGGGAGAATTAGCAGACAGTATAACACAGCTGAGGCTTAGATACAAAGCAGACAGTATCACACATGATTGGATTAGATACACAGTTCAGAAGACAGTATCACACAGGATAGGATTAGATACAGAGCTCAGCAGACAGTATCACACAGGATAGGATTAGATACACAGCTCAGCAGTCAGTATCCCACGGGATAGGATTAGATACACAGCGCAGCACGCAGTATCACACATGATAGGATTAGATACACAGCGCGGCAGACAGTATCACATAGGATAGGATTAGATACACAGCTCAGCAGACAGTATCACACAGGACATGATTAGATACACCGCTCAGCAGACAGTATCATACAGGATAGGATTAGATACACATCTCAGCAGACAGTATCACACAGGATAGGATTAGATACACAGCTCAGCAGACAGTATCACACAGGATAGGATTAGATACACAGCTCAGCAGACAGTATTACACAGGATAGGATTAGATACACAGCGCTGCAGACAGTATCACACGGGATAGGATTAGATACACAGCTCAGCAGACAGTATCACACATGACATGATTAGATACACAGCTCAGCAGACAGTATCACACGGGATAGGATTAGATACACAGCTCAGCAGATAGTATCACACAGGACAGGATTAGATACACAGCTCAGCAGACAGTATTACACAGGAGAGTATTAGATACACAGCTCAGCAGACTGTATCACAGAGGAGAGGATTAGATACAGAGCTCAGCAGACTGTATCACAGAGGAGAGGATTAGATACACAGCTCAGCAGACAGTATCACACAGGATAGGATTAGATACACAGCTCAGCAGACAGTATCACACAGGATAGCATTAGATACACAGCTCAGCAGACAGTATCACACAGGATGGGATTAGATACACAGCTCAGCAGACAGTATCACACAGGGTAGGATTAGATACACAGCTCAGCATACAGTATCACACAGGATAGGATTAGACACAAAGCTCAGCAGGCAGTATCACACAGCATAGGATTAGATACAGATCTTAGCAGACTGTATCACACAGGAGAGGATTAGATACACAGCACAGAAGACAGTATCACACAGGAGAGGATTAGATACACAGCTCAGCAGACCGTATCAAACAGGATAGGATTAGATACACAGCTCAGCAGACAGTATCACACAGTCGAGGCATAGATACACAGCAGACAGTATCACACAGGAGAGGATTAGATACACAGCCAAGCAGACTGTATCACACAGGAGAGGATTAGATACACCGCTCAGCAGACAGTATCACACAGCTGAGGCTTAGATACACAGCATCACACAGGGGAGGATTAGATACACAGCAGACAGTATCACACAGGGGAGGATTAGATACAGAGCTCAGCAGACAGTATCACACAGGATTGGATTAGATACACAGCTCAGCAGACTGTATCACACAGGGGAGGATTAGATACACACTTCAGCAGACAGTATCACACAGGAAAGGATTAGATACACAGCTCAGCAGACAGTATCACACAGGATAGGACTAGATACACAGCTCAGCAGACAGTATCACACAGGATAGGATTAGATACACAGCTCAGCAGGTAGTATCACACAGGATATGATTAGATACACAACTTAGCAGACAGTATCACACAGGATAGGATTAGATACACAGCTCAGCAGACAGTATCACACATGGAAGGACTAGATACACAGCTCAGCAGACAGTATCACACAGGATAGGATTAGATACACAGTTCAGCAGACAGTATCACACAGGATAGGATTAGATACACAGCTCAGCAGACCGTATCACACAGGATAGGATTAGATACACAGCTCAGCAGACAGTATCACACAGCATAGGATTAGATACACAGCTCAGCAGACAGTATCACGCAGGATAGGATTAGATACACAGCTCAGCAGACAGTATCACACATGGCAGGATTAGATACAAAGCTCAGCAGGCAGTATCGCACAGGATAGGATTAGATACGCAGCTCAGAAGACCGTATCACACAGCATGGGATTAGATACACAGCTCAGCAAACAGTATCACACAGGATAGGATTAGATACAAGGCTCAGCAGACAGTATCACACAGGGTAGGATTAGATACACAGCTCAGAGGGCAGTATCACACAGGATAGGATTAGATACACATCTCAGCAGACAGTATCATACAGGAGAGGATTAGATACACAGTTCAGGAGACTGTATCACACAGGATAGGATTAGATACACAGCTCAGCAGATGGTATCATATAGGATAGGATTAGATACACCGCTCAGCAGACAGTATCACATAGGACAGGATTAGATACACAGCTCAGCAGACAGTATCACACAGGATAGGATTAGATACACAGCTCAGGAGACAGTATCACACAGCATGGGATTAGATACACAGCTCAGCAGACAGTATCACACAGCATGGGATTAGATACACAGCTCAGCAGACAGTATCACACAGGATTGGATTAGATACACAGCTCAGTAGACTGTATCACACAGGGGAGGATTAGATACACAGTTCAGCAGACAGTATCACACAGGAAAGGATTAGATACACAGCTCAGCAGACATTATCACACAGGATAGGATTAGATATGCAGCTCAGAAGACCGTATCACACAGCATGGGATTAGATACACAGCTCAGCAAACAGTATCACACAGGATAGGATTAGATACAAGGCTCAGCAGACAGTATCACACAGGGTAGGATTAGATACACAGCTCAGAGGGCAGTATCACACAGGATAGGATTAGATACACATCTCAGCAGACAGTATCACACAGGAGAGGATTAGATACACAGCTCAGCAGACTGTATCACACAAGATAGGATTAGATACACAGCTCAGCAGACAGTATCACACAGCATAGGATTAGATACACAGCTCAGCAGACAGTATCACGCAGGATAGGATTAGATACACAGCTCAGCAGACAGTATCACACATGGAAGGATTAGATACACAGCTCAGCAGACAGTATCGCACAGGATAGGATTAGATACGCAGCTCAGAAGACCGTATCACACAGCATGGGATTAGATACACAGCTCAGCAAACAGTATCACACAGGATAGGATTAGATACAAGGCTCAGCAGACAGTATCACACAGGGTAGGATTAGATACACAGCTCAGAGGGCAGTATCACACAGGATAGGATTAGATACACATCTCAGCAGACAGTATCACACAGGAGAGGATTAGATACACAGCTCAGCAGACTGTATCACACAGGAGAGGATTAGATACACAGCTCAGTAGACAGTATCATGCATGATAGGATTAGATACACAGTTCAGGAGACAGTATCACACAGGATAGGATTAGATACAGCTCAACAGACAGTAGCACACAGCATAGGATTAGATACAGAGCTCAGCAGGCAGTATCACACAGCATGGGACTAGATACACAGCTCAGCAGACAGTATCACACAGGATGGGATTAGATACACAGCTCAGCAAACAGTATCACACATGATAGGATTAGATCCATAGCTAAGCAGGCAGTATCACACAGGATAGGATTAGATACACAGCTCAGCAGACAGTATCACACAGGATAGGATTAGATACACAGCTCAAAAGGCAGTATCACACAGCATGGGATTAGATACACAGCTCAGCAGGCAGTATCGCACAGGATAGGATTAGATACACCGCTCAGCAGGCAGTATCACACAGGATAGGATTAGATACACAGCTCAAAAGGCAGTATCACACAGCATGGGATTAGATACACAGCTCAGCAGGCAGTATGGCACAGGGGAGGCTTAGATACACCGCTCAGCAGACAGTATCACACAGCCGAGTCTTAGATACACAGCAGACTGTATCACACAGGAGAGGATTAGATACACAGCACAGAAGTCAGTATCACACGGGAGAGGATTAGATACACCGCTCAGCAGACGGTATCACACAGCCGAGGCTTAGATACACAGCAGACAGTATCACACAGGAGAGGATTAGATACACAGCCAAGCAGACTGAATCACACAGGAGAGGATTAGATGCACCGCTCAGCAGACAGTATCACACAGGATAGGATTAGATACACAGCTCAGCAGGCAGTATCACACATGATAGGATTAGATACACAGCTCAGCTGGCAGTATCACACAGGATATGATTAGATACACAGCTCAGCAGGCAGTATCACACAGGATATGATTAGATACACAGCTCAGCAGGCAGTATCACACATGATATGATTAGATACACAGCTCAGCAGGCAGTATCACACATGATAGGATTTGATACACAGCTCAGCAGACAGTATCACACAGGATAGGATTAGATACACAGCTCAGCAGGCAGTATCACACATGATAGGATTTGATACACAGCTCAGCAGACAGTATCACACAGGATAGGATTAGATACACAGCTCAGCAGACAGTATCACACATGATTGGATTAGATACACAGCTCAGCAGACTGTTTCACACAGGGGAGGATTAGATACACAGTTCAGCAGACTGTATCACACAGGATAGGATTAGATACACAGCTAAGCAGACTGTATCACACAGGATAGGATTAGATACACAGTTCAGCAGACAGTATCACACAGGATAGGATTAGATACACAGCTCAGAGGGCAGTATCACACAGGATAGGATTAGATACACAGCTCAGCAGACAGTATCACACAGGATAGGATTAGATACACAGCTCAGCAGACAGTATCACACAGGATAGGATTAGATACACAGCTCAGCAGACAGTATCACACAGGATAGGATTAGATACACAGCTCAGCAGACAGTATCACACAGGATAGGATTAGATACACAGCTCAGCAGACAGTATCACACAGGATAGGATTAGATACACAGCTCAGCAGACAGTATCACACAGGATAGGATTAGATACACAGCTCAGCAGACAGTATCACACAGGATAGGATTAGATACACAGCTCAGCAGACTGTATCACACAGGATAGGATTAGATACACAGCTAAGCAGACTGTATCACACAGGGGAGGATTAGATACACAGCTCAGTAGGCAGTATCACACAGGATAGGATTAGATACACATCTCAGCAGACAGTATCACACAGGATAGGATTAGATACACAGTTCAGCAGACAGTATCACACAGGATAGGATTAGATACACAGCTCAGAGGGCAGTATCACACAGGATAGGATTAGATACACAGCTCAGCAGACAGTATCACGCAGGATAGGATTAGATACACAGCTCAGCAGACAGTATCACACATGGAAGGATTAGATACACAGCTCAGCAGGCAGTATCGCACAGGATAGGATTAGATACACATCTCAGCAGACAGTATCACACAGCATGGGATTAGATACACAGCTCAGCAAACAGTATCACACAGGATAGGATTAGATACATAGTTCAGCAGGCAGTATCACACAGCATGGGATTAGATACACAGCTCAGCAGACACCATCACACAGGATAGGATTAGATACACAGCTCAGCAGGCAGTATCACACATGATAGGATTAGATACATAGCTAAGCAGACAGTATCTTACATGATAGGATTAGATACAGAGCTCAGCAGACAGTATCACACAGGATAGGATTAGATACACAGCTTTGCAGACAGTATCACACAGGACATGATTAGATACATAGCTAAGCAGGCAGTATCACACAGGATAGGATTAGATACACAGCTCAGCAGACAGTATCACACAGGATAGGATTAGATACACAGCTCAGCAGACGGTATCACACAGGGTAGGATTAGATACACAGCTCAGCAGACGGTATCATATAGGATAGGATTAGATACACCGCTCAGCAGACAGTATCACATAGGACAGGATTAGATACACAGCTCAGCAGACAGTATCACACAGGATAGGATTAGATACACAGCTCAGCAGACAGTATCACACAGCATGGGATTAGATACACAGCTCAGCAGACAGTATCACACAGCATGGGATTAGATACACCGCTCAGCAGGCAGTATCACACAGGATAGGATTAGATACACAGCTCAGAAGGCAGTATCACACAGCATGGGATTAGATACACAGCTCAGCAGACGGTATCACACAGGGTAGGATTAGATACACAGCTCAGCAGACGGTATCATATAGGATAGGATTAGATACACCGCTCAGCAGACAGTATCACATAGGACAGGATTAGATACACAGCTCAGCAGACAGTATCACACAGGATAGGATTAGATACACAGCTCAGCAGACAGTATCACACAGCATGGGATTAGATACACAGCTCAGCAGACAGTATCACACAGCATGGGATTAGATACACCGCTCAGCAGGCAGTATCACACAGGATAGGATTAGATACACAGCTCAGAAGGCAGTATCACACAGCATGGGATTAGATACACAGCTCAGCAGGCAGTATGGCACAGGGGAGGCTTAGATACACTGCAGGGTTGGATACCCGCGGCTGCTGGCAGTTGCCGTGTGCCGGATATGTAGCAGTGCGGGCAGGGTGCAGGTGGGGGAGGGGCAGGGTGGGGTCTGGGGCGGGGGATTGGATACATTGTCGCTTCTCCATCACCCGGTGATACTTTGTATCCAGACCTGAGCCGAGGAGGAGCGGACGCGCGGGGGTCGTTCCGGAGACGCACAGGAGACGCAGGAGGATCGCACAGGAGTCGCAGGATGCGCGCAGGGAGCGGTCAGTGAGCAGGATGATCGTCGCCTGGATCCTCGGGCTGTGTGTGGCCGGAGCCGGGAGCCGCCCCAGCGCCAGGGACCTCAGCTCCGGGATGGTGAGTGGAGCACAACCCCCAGCATCATCCCCATCCTCCTCCACACATCCCTATCACCCCCATCCTCCTCCAACCATCCCTATCACCCCCATCCTCCTCCAAACATCTCTATCACCCCCATCCTCCTCCAAACATCCCTATCACCCCCATCCTCCTCCAAATTTCCCTATCACCCCCATCCTCCTCCAAATATCCCTATCACCCCCATCCTCCTCCAAATATCCCTATCACCCCCATCCTCCTCCAAATATCCCTATCACCCCCATCCTCCTCCAAATTTCCCTATCACCCCATCCTCCTCCAAACATCCCTATCACCCCCATCCTCCTCCAAATATCCCTATCACCCCCATCCTCCTCCAAATATCCCTATCACCCCCATCCTCCTCCAAATTTCCTATCACCCCCATCCTCCTCCAACCATCCCTATCACTCCCATCCTCCTCCAAACATCCCTATCACCCCATCCTCCTCCAAATATCACTATCACCCCCATCCTCCTCCAAACATCCCTATCACCCCCATCCTCCTCCAAATTTCCCTATCACCCCCATCCTCCTCCAAATATCCCTATCACCCCCATCCTCCTCCAAATATCCCTATCACCCCCATCCTCCTCCAAATTTCCCTATCACCCCCATCCTCCTCCAACCATCCCTATCACTCCCATCCTCCTCCAAACATCCCTATCACCCCCATCCTCCTCCAAATATCACTATCACCCCCATCCTCCTCCAAACATCCCTATCACCCCCATCCTCCTCCAAACATCCCTATCACCCCCATCCTCCTCCAAATTTCCCTATCACCCCCATCCTCCTCCAAATATCCCTATCACCCCCATCCTCCTCCAAACATCCCTATCACCCCCTTGAAGTATTTCTGATATGGAGCTGAGGGGAAATCAGTGTAAAGCCTCAGGAAGAGCAGAGGGGCCCCGATGGGCAGAGGGGTCCTAGGGCTTCTCTGATTGGGGACCAGTGCAGGCGCAGTACAGTACCAGAGATCACCAGTGCAGGCGCAGTACAGTACCAGAGATCACCAGTGCAGGCGCAGTACAGTACCATAGATCACCAGTGCAGGCGCAGTACAGTACCAGAGATCAGCAAATACAGGCGCAGTACAGTACCGGACATCACCAGTGCAGGCGCAGTACATTAACAGAGATCACCAGTGCAGGCGCAGTACAGTACCGGAGATCACCAGTGCAGGCGCAGTACAGTACCGGAGATCACCAGTGCAGGCGCAGTACAGTACCAGAGATCACCAGTGCAGGCGCAGTACAGTACCAGAGATCACCAGTGCAGGTGCAGTACAGTACCATAGATCACCAGTGCAGGCACAGTACAGTACCGGAGATCACCAGTGCAGGCGCAGTACAGTACCAGAGATCAGCAGTGCAGGCACAGTACAGTACCAGAAATCACCAGTGCAGGCACAGTACAGTACCAGAAATCACCAGTGCAGGCACAGTACAGTACCAGAGATCACCAGTGCAGGCACAGTACAGTACCAGAGATCACCAGTGCAGGCGCAGTACAGTACCAGAAATCACCAGTGCAGGCACAGTACAGTACCAGAGATCACCAGTGCAGGCGCAGTACAGTACCAGAGATCACCAGTGCAGGTGCAGTACAGTACCGGAGATCACCAGTGCAGGCGCAGTACAGTACCAGAAATCACCAGTGCAGGCGCAGTACAGTACCGGAGATTACCAGTGCAGGCGCAGTACAGTACCAGATATCACCAGTGCAGGTGCAGTACAGAATCAGAGATCAACAGTGCAGGCGCAGTACAGTACCAGAGATCACCAGTGCAGGCGCAGTACAGAATCAGAGATCACCAGTGCAGGCGCAGTACAGTACCAGAGATCACCAGTGCAGGCGCAGTACAGTACCAGAGATCACCAGTGCAGGCGCAGTACAGTACCAGAGATCACCAGTGCAGGCGCAGTACAGTACCAGTGATCACCAGTGCAGGCGCAGTACAGTACCAGAAATCACCAGTGCAGGCGCAGTACAGTACCGGACATCACCAGTGCAGGCACAGTACAGTACCAGAGATCACCAGTGCAGGCGCAGTACAGTACCAGAAATCACCAGTGCAGGCACAGTACAGTACCAGAGATCACCAGTGCAGGCGCAGTACAGTACCAGAGATCACCAGTGCAGGTGCAGTACAGTACCGGAGATCACCAGTGCAGGCGCAGTACAGTACCAGAAATCACCAGTGCAGGCGCAGTACAGTACCGGAGATTACCAGTGCAGGCGCAGTACAGTACCAGATATCACCAGTGCAGGTGCAGTACAGAATCAGAGATCAACAGTGCAGGCGCAGTACAGTACCAGAGATCACCAGTGCAGGCGCAGTACAGAATCAGAGATCACCAGTGCAGGCGCAGTACAGTACCAGAGATCACCAGTGCAGGCGCAGTACAGTACCAGAGATCACCAGTGCAGGCGCAGTACAGTACCAGAGATCACCAGTGCAGGCGCAGTACAGTACCAGTGATCACCAGTGCAGGCGCAGTACAGTACCAGAAATCACCAGTGCAGGCGCAGTACAGTACCGGACATCACCAGTGCAGGCTCAGTACAGTACCATAGATCACCAGTGCAGGTGCAGTACAGTACCGGAGATCACCAGTGCAGGCGCAGTACAGTACCAGAGATCACCAGTGCAGGCGCAGTACAGTACCAGAGATCACCAGTGCAGGCGCAGTACAGTACCAGAGATCACCAGTGCAGGCGCAGTACAGTACCAGAGATCACCAGTGCAGGCGCAGTACAGTACCAGAGATCACCAGTGCAGGCGCAGTACAGTACCAGAGATCACCAGTGCAGGCGCAGTACAGTACCAGAGATCACCAGTGCAGGCGCAGTACAGTACCAGAGATCACCAGTGCAGGTGCAGTACAGTACCAGAGATCACCAGTGCAGGCGCAGTACAGTACCAGAGATCACCAGTGCAGGCGCAGTACAGTACCAGAGATCACCAGTGCAGGTGCAGTACAGTACCAGAGATCACCAGTGCAGGCGCAGTACAGTACCAGAGATCACCAGTGCAGGTGCAGTACAGTACCAGAGATCACCAGTGCAGGCGCAGTACAGTACCAGAGATCACCAGTGCAGGCGCAGTACAGTACCAGAGATCACCAGTGCAGGCGCAGTACAGTACCAGAGATCACCAGTGCAGGCGCAGTACAGTACCAGAGATCACCAGTGCAGGCGCAGTACAGTACCAGAGATCACCAGTGCAGGCACAGTACAGTACCAGAGATCACCAGTGCAGGCGCAGTACAGTACCAGAGATCACCAGTGCAGGTGCAGTACAGTACCGGAGATCACCAGTGCAGGCGCAGTACAGTACCAGAAATCACCAGTGCAGGCGCAGTACAGTACCGGAGATTACCAGTGCAGGCGCAGTACAGTACCAGAGATCACCAGTGCAGGCGCAGTACAGTACCAGTGATCACCAGTGCAGGCGCAGTACAGTACCAGAAATCACCAGTGCAGGCGCAGTACAGTACCGGACATCACCAGTGCAGGCTCAGTACAGTACCATAGATCACCAGTGCAGGTGCAGTACAGTACCGGAGATCACCAGTGCAGGCGCAGTACAGTACCAGAGATCACCAGTGCAGGTGCAGTACAGTACCAGAGATCACCAGTGCAGGTGCAGTACAGTACCAGAGATCACCAGTGCAGGCGCAGTACAGTACCAGAGATCACCAGTGCAGGTGCAGTACAGTACCAGAGATCACCAGTGCAGGCGCAGTACAGTACCAGAGATCACCAGTGCAGGTGCAGTACAGTACCGGAGATCACCAGTGCAGGCGCAGTACAGTACCATAGATCACCAGTGCAGGCGCAGTACAGTACCAGAGATCACCAGTGTAGGCGCAGTACAGTACCAGAGATCACCAGTGCAGGCGCAGTACTGTACCAGAGATCACCAGTGCAGGCGCAGTACAGTACCAGAGATCACCAGTGCAGGCGCAGTACAGTACCAGAGATCACCAGTGCAGGCACAGTACAGTACCAGAGATCACCAGTGCAGGCGCAGTACAGTACCGGAGATCACCAGTGCAGGTGCAGTACAGTACCGGAGATCACCAGTGCAGGCGCAGTACAGTACCGGAGATCACCAGTGCAGGCTCAGTACAGTACCGGAGATCACCAGTGCAGGCGCAGTACAGTACCGGAGATCACCAGTGCAGGCGCAGTACAGTATCGGAGATCACCAGTGCAGGCGCAGTACACTACAGGAGATCACCGGAGCAGGCGCAGTACACTACAGGAGATCACCAGTGCAGGCGCAGTACAGTACAGGAGATCACCGGAGCAGGCGCAGTACTGTACCAGAGATCACCAGTGCAGGCGCAGTACAGTACCGGAGATCACCAGTGCAGGCGCAGTACACTACAGGAGATCACCGGAGCAGGCGCAGTGCAGTACTGAAGATTGCTGGCTCCGGTGATCTCCTGTAGAGACGAGTGCATTTCTGCTTATGAAATTCGTTCACACTTTGTTTGGTGGTAAAAGGTGAATTGCGTTATAGATTCCGTTACCACCGACCATAACGCAATTCTTTGACGGAATGCATAACGGAAATAGGACGGATTCGTTTTGCAGCCTATAGACTTTTATTATGACGGAATGAATAATGGAATGCCTAAAGGTATTCTGTCATAAAATTATGGTCCGTGGTAACGAAAACCATTGCGCAATTTACCTTTTACCACAGAACGAATGTCTAAATATGAAATTCGCTAATCTCCTGCACTGTACTGTCCTGCGCCTGCTCCGGTGATCTGTACTGTACTGTACAGTGCCTGCTCCAGTGATCTGTACTGTCCTGCGCCTGCTCCAGTGATCTGTACTGTACTGTACCAGCTCTGGTGATCTTCTATATTGTACTGTCCTGCGCCTGCTCCAGTGATCTGTACTGTACTGCGCCTGCTCCAGTGATCTGTACTGTACTGTACTGTACTAGCTCTGGTGATCTTCTGTATTGTACTGTCCTGCGCCTGCTCCAGTGATCTGTACTGTCCTGCGCCTGCTCCAGTGATCTTCTGTACTGTGCCAGCTCTGGTGATCTTCTGTACTGTACTGTCCTGCGCCTGCTCCGGTGATCTGTACTGTCCTGCGCCTGCTACAGTGATCTTCTGTACTGTGCCAGCTCTGGTGATCTTCTGTACTGTATTGTGCCTGCTCTGGTGATCTCCTGTACTGTACTGCACTGCGCCTACTCCGGTAATCTCCTGCACTATGCTGTGCCTGTTCCAGTGATCTTCTGTACTGCACTGCGCCTGCTCCATGATCTTCTGTACTGTACTGCGCCTGCTCCAGTGATTTTTTTTTTTTTACTGCACTGTGCCTGCTCCAGTGATCTTCTGTACTTTGCCTGCTCCGGTGATTTTCTGTTCTGTGTCTGCTCCCGTTATCTGCTGTACTGTACTGGGCCTGCTCCGGTGATCTTCTGTACGGGACTGCGCCTGCTCCGGTGATCATCTGTACTGTACTGCGCCTGCTCCGGTGATCTCCTGTACTATACTGCGCCTGCTCCGGTGATCATCTGTACTGTACTGCGCCTGCTCCGTGATTTTCTGTACTATACTGCGCCTGCTCTGGTGATTTTCTGTACTGTACTGCGCCTGCTCCGGTCATCTTCTGTACGGTACTGCGCCTGCTCCGGTAATCTCCTGTACTGTACTGCGCCTGCTCCGGTGATCTCCTGTACTGTACTGCGCCTGCTCCGGTGATTTTCTGTACTGTACTGCGCCTGCTCCGGTGATCTTCTGTACGGGACTGCGCCTGCTCCGGTGATCTTCTGTATGGGACTGCGCCTGCTACAGTGATCTTCTGTACTGTACTGCGCCTGCTCCGGTGACCTACTGTACTGTACTGCGCCTGCTCTGGTGACCTTCTGTACTGTACTGCGCCTGCTCCGGTGATCTTCTGTACTGTACTGCGCCTGCTCCGGTGATCTTCTGTACGGGACTGCGCCTGCTCCGGTGACCTTCTGTACTGTACTGCGCCTGCTCCGGTGACCTTCTGTACTGTACTGCGCCTGCTCCGGTGATCTTCTGTACGGGACTGCGCCTGCTCCGGTGATCTTCTGTACGGGACTGCGCCTGCTCCGGTGATTTTCTGTACTGTACTGCGCCTGCTCCGGTGATTTTCTGTACTGTACTGCGCCTACTCTGGAGATCTTCTTACTGTACTGCGCCTGCTCCGGTGATCTCCTGCACTGTGCTACGCCTGCTCTCGTGAGAGACTTTAGGGCCAGGCATCTGGTTGGGGCTGCGGACTCGAAGCAAGTGAGTGGAGCTTCTGGGTGCAACAGGGGGCTAATTTGCAAATAATAAAATGCTGATTTCTCCACATTGCGGCCACCGATCTAGATGGGACCAACAGCATTTGATTCAGCTTGAGACATGCACATCTCCCATTTCTGCTGGTTTGATTGACAGGTTCCCTCTAAGACACCTTTGGGAGGGTGCCTGAGCAATAGGTTCTAGTTTGCTAATGTCCAGCAAAGGTGGGTTGTTTAGCATTCATTTGCATGTACCTACGACTACACTATGTCTATAGGAAAGAAGGTTTCTATACAAAAATAGAAGGGGGCTCTACTGTAAGAGCAGTGAGACTATGTACTCTTTACTGTAAGAGCAGTGAGACTATGGACTCTTTACTGTAAGAGCAGTGAGACTATGGACTCTTTACTGTAAGAGCAGTGAGACTATGGACTCTTTACTGTAAGAGCAGTGAGACTATGGACTATATACTGTAAGAGCAGTGAGACTATGGACTCTATACTGTAAGAGCAGTGAGACTATGGACTCTATACTGTAAGAGCAGTGAGACTATGGACTCTATACTGTAAGAGCAGTGAGACTATGGACTCTTTACTGTAAGAGCAGTGAGACTATGGACTCTTTACTGTAAGAGCAGTGAGACTATGGACTCTATACTGTAAGAGCAGTAAGACTATGGACTCTATACTGTAAGAGCAGTGAGACTATGGACTCTTTACTGTAAAAGCAGTGAGACTATGGACTCTTTACTGTAAGAGAAGTGAGACTATGGACTCTATACTGTAAGAGCAGTGAGACTATGGACTCTATACAGTAAGAGCAGTGAGACTATGGACTCTATACTGTAAGAGCAGTGAGACTATGGACTCTTTACTGTAAGAGCAGTAAGACTATGGACTCTTTACTGTAAGAGCAGTGAGACTATGGACTCTTTACTGTAAGAGCAGTGAGACTATGGACTCTTTACTGTAAGAGCAGTGAGACTATGGACTCTATACTGTAAGAGCAGTGAGACTATGGACTCTATACTGTAAGAGCAGTGAGACTATGGACTCTTTACTGTAAGAGCAGTGAGACTATGGACTCTTTACTGTAAGAGCAGTGAGACTATGGACTCTATACTGTAAGAGCAGTGAGACTATGGACTCTGTACTGTAAGAGCAGTGAGACTATGGACTCTATACTGTAAGAGCAGTGAGACTATGGACTCTGTACTGTAAGACCAGTGAGACTGTGGACTCTTTACTGTAAGAGCAGTGAGACTATGGACTCTTTACTGTAAGAGCAGTGAGACTATGGACTCTATACTGTAAGAGCAGTGAGACTGTGGGCTCTATACTGTAAGAGCAGTGAGACTATAGACTCTTTACTGTAAGAGCAGTGAGACTATGGACTCTTTACTGTAAAAGCAGTTAGACTATGGACTCTATACTGTAAGAGCAGTGAGACTATGGACTCTATAGTGTAAGAGCAGTGAGACTATGGACTCTTTACTGTAAGAGCAGTGAGACTATAGACTATATACTGTAAGAGCAGTGAGACTATGGACTCTTTACTGTAAGAGCAGTGAGACTATGGACTCTTTACTGTAAAAGCAGTTAGACTATGGACTCTATACTGTAAGAGCAGTGAGACTATGGACTCTATAGTGTAAGAGCAGTGAGACTATGGACTCTTTACTGTAAGAGCAGTGAGACTATAGACTATATACTGTAAGAGCAGTGAGACTATGGACTCTTTACTGTAAGAGCAGTGAGACTATGGACTCTATACTGTAAAAGCAGTGAGACTATGGACTCTTTACTGTAAGAGCAGTGAGACTATGGACTCTATACTGTAAGAGCAGTGAGACTATGGACTCTATACTGTAAGAGCAGTGAGACTATGGACTCTATACTGTAAGAGCAGTGAGACTATGGACTCTATACTGTAAGAGCAGTGAGATTATGGACTCTTTACTGTAAGAGCAGTGAGACTATGGACTCTTTACTGTAAGAGCAGTGAGACTATGGACTCTTTACTGTAAGAGCGGTGAGACTATGGACTCTTTACTGTAAGAGCAGTGAGACTATGGACTCCTTATTGTAGGAGCAGTGAGACTATGGACTCTATACTGTAAGAGCAGTGAGACTATGGACTCTATACTGTAAGAGCAGTGAGACTATGGACTCTATACTGTAAGAGCAGTGAGACTATGGACTCTTTACTGTAAGAGCAGTGAGACTATTGACTCTTTACTGTAAGAGCAGTGAGACTATGGACTCTTTACTGTAAGAGCAGTGAGACTATGGACTCTGTACTGTAAGAGCAGTGAGATTATTCACTCTTTACTATAAGAGCAGTGAGACTATGGACTCTTTACTGTAAGAGCAGTGAGACTATGGACTCTATACTGTAAGAGCAGTGAGACTATGGACTCTATACTGTAAGAGCCGTGAGACTATAGACTCTTTACTGTAAGAGCAGTGAGACTATGGACTCTTTACTGTAAGAGCAGTGAGACTATGGACTCTTTACTGTAAGAGCAGTGAGACTATGGACTCTTTACTGTAAGAGCAGTGAGACTATGGACTCTTTACTGTAAGAGCAGTGAGACTATGGACTCTATACTGTAAGAGCTGTGAGACCATGGACTCTTTACTGTAAGAGCAGTGAGACTATGGACTCTATACTGTAAGAGCAGTGAGACTATGGACTCTTTACTGTAAGAGCAGTGAGACTATGGACTCTTTACTGTAAGAGCCGTGAGACTATAGACTCTTTACTGTAAGAGCAGTGAGACTATGGACTCTTTACTGTAAGAGCAGTGAGACTATGGACTCTTTACTGTAAGAGCAGTGAGACTATGGACTCTTTACTGTAAGAGCAGTGAGACTATGGACTCTATACTGTAAGAGCAGTGAGACTATGGACTCTTTACTGTAAGAGCAGTGAGACTATGGACTCTTTACTGTAAGAGCAGTGAGACTATAGACTCTATACTGTAAGAGCAGTGAGACTATGGACTCTTTACTGTAGGAGCAGGGAGACTATGGACACTATACTGTAAGAGCAGTGAGACTATGGACTCTATACTGTAAGAGCAGTGAGACTATAGACTCTTTACTGTAAGAGCAGTGAGACTATGGACTCTTTACTGTAAGAGCAGTGAGACTATGGACTCTTTACTGTAAGAGCAGTGAGACTATGGACTCTTTACTGTAAGAGCAGTGAGACTATGGACTCTTTACTGTAAGAGCAGTGAGACTATGGACTCTGTACTGTAAGAGCAGTGAGACTATGGACTCTGTACTGTAAGAGCAGTCAGACTATGGACTCTTTACGGTAAGAGCAGTGAGACTATGGACTCTTTATTGTAAGAGTAGTGAGACTGTGGACTCTTTACTGTAAGAGCAGTGAGACTATGGACTGTTTACTGTAAGAGCAGTGAGACTATTCTTCCTGCCATCACTTGACCATTTGCTGATGTGTACGCACTTTTCCTGACCTGACTTTGGACTCTTTGCAAGATTGCTTGTATACTTCCTGTCCTGACCTTGAAATGCTTGTCTGATTGCATGTACTCTGCCTGCCGTCACCTTACACCATTCGCTGGTGTGCACGTACCTTTCTGACCTGACTTTGGACTGTTTGCTGGATTGCTTATATTCTTCCTGTCCTGACTTTGGAATGTTTTCCAGACTATAACTACTCTTCTGGTCCTGACTTTGGACTGCTGCCAGATAGCATGTACATCTCCTGCCCTGACCTTGGACTGTTTGTCGGATTGTAGTACAACCTTATGCTGATGAATGGCATCCATCTGAGAAATCCTTTGAATGTATACATCATGTATAAGTTAAATGTGGGACAAAAACCTGGTGTGAACACAGCTTTAGGTCAATGGCCTGAATTCACTTAACCCTTTAAAATACAGATATTCAAGTTAATAAAAATGTTCTTCTGCTTGTGTTGATGCCAGTCAGTGCGGCAACTACAGGGGAAGCAGCTGCTTTGGGGCCCAAGTGGAGAAGGGGCCCGGGATTAGTGTCTTTTTAGTACAGTTCAGGCTAGGCCGGGCCCCTAGTGTGACTGTATCTGAAAGGGGCCCCGTCTGAAATGTAATAGAAAAGGTGTACATACCAGTATGAAGGACCGTTGGAGTGCAGTAATGGTAGGCTAACGGACCTTTGATGTCATCATGTCACATGATCAAAGGTCCCCTAGCTTCCAAGAGACATCAGAGGAGAACAGAG